>PVHP010002009.1:0-96401 GCA_004024765.1 Zapus hudsonius | reverse complement strand
TGCTCTTAGCCACAGGATCATAATTTCCAGAGTCAGCCTTTAAGTTGGACTTAATAGTTTTGACAGTCCACCCAGATGGAAGAGGATGAGACAGCCTGGGGACCATGCTTACGGAGCTGTTGAACTATTGTGATTTATCTAATTGTGTGTGTGCATGCATGTGTGTGTGGGGGTGGGTGGTATGTGCCCTGCAGAAGAACCCATAGGTTCAAGTGTGGCAGGGGTCGCTGGCCTGCTGTGGCCAGAGTGAAACATCCAGTCTCCTGCTCTATTGCTCTTCTGCCTAGTCTTGTTTTGAGCCTGAATCTGATTCCAGAGCTTGCAGGGCTCCAAAGATTCAGGAGTCTCTGCTCTGCTTAGAGACTGGGGTCACAGGTGTACATGGTCCTGTGAATCCAGAAGCTTTGTCTGCTTTGTAATAAGAATGTGTCTTGGGCTGGAAAGATATCTCAGTGGTTAATGTGCTTGTCTGAAAAGCCTAAAGACCTGAGTTTGATTCCTCAGTACCCATGTAAAGTCAGAAGCACAAAGTGGCACATGCATCTGGAGTTCATTTGCAACGGCTGGAGGCCCTGGGTTCTCATAATTCTCTCTCTCTCTCTCTCTCTCTCTCTCTCTCTCTCTCTCTCTCTCTCTCTTCTCTGTCTCTCTGCTTTCAAATGAATAAATAATGAACATGTCTGTTTCCAATGTATATGGTATCAAAACCTTTTTCTGCTAGCATGAAATTTTATTGATATACTCATGAAACTCCATGGCTAGCAGGGGTTGCCTCTCCTGAACACACTTAGAGGAATTAATATCTGCCATGTGCTTCTCTGCCAACAATTCAGAGGAACTTAAAATAGCGGGGTCAAGTTCAGGTCACAGCTGAGTGAAGGCTGCAGTCGTGGGGCTCTTCCCCTCTGCGGACAGTGTGAGGGGTTGACTCTAATCATAGCATTTCAAAAATGACTGAAGAATTGACAATTTCTGGCTTGGGTTGTTTTAAAATATATTGTTTTTAAGGAGTACATAGTCACAATTCCGGTGATTCCTCGTGTTCCATGGTTCTGTGCAATAATAACACATAATGCAATGAAAATGTAATGTTGAGGAAAACATGATAATTAAATATACATGCTCAGTGCAGACGCAGCACTTGCCCTGTGTCCCTGTCCCCCGCTTTCCCAGCTGAACCTTCTGCCCCCTTCTGCACGTCCTAACCCTCACCTCTCCTTTCAGAGCACATGCGTTCTGTTACCCTCTCCTTACATCTCATGGGCCTCTTTTTTTTCTGAACTGAATTCAGTTTGGGTCACTGTGCCCAAGCCTGGCACTCAGATCAGGGTTGGTTCTCTGTGATCTGTGGAGAACCAGATGAGACATTGGCTGAGGGGGAGCAAAGCAAATATTCTAGCAGTGACTGTGGAGAAGGAGCCGTGCTTCCATCAGACAGGCCTGTCCTGTCACATGGGACGACCTGTCACTGGTCCGCTGTGGCTCAGGCAGGGTTGCAGCTGCCTCATCCTCCTAGGCCACACTCACAACAGCATGACTCCTGGAAGGCTGGGTAAAATATTCTTAATTTCCCTAGAGGGACAGAAGGAAGGAAGAGCTTTCAATTAAGCTGGTGCTTTTTCAAGTAGCTAATTGGACTCAGAAAGCAAAGAATTGGTGGAGAAGGTGAAAGGCAGGATTAGAAGGTGACATCAAGCTGCCAGGAAGGAAGGACAGTGGGGGCACTAGAGACCACCAAAGCCCAGAGCCTGTCTGAGGCTGCCAGGCCGGCTCCCTTTATTGGGTAGAAGGCCTAACACTTCAGGCCTTTAGAGGCAAGCACCAAAGAGTGCTGTTGATATCTAAAGCTGTCCTCACCCCGTGAAAGGCAGTTTCCTGGAAATGACAGCTTCTTCGGTGGCTCTTCATCAGCTTTGATCAGAGCTTCCCTAAACGTAGGTCTGCCAGACCCAGAGCTCTCTTGTTTTCCTGGGCAAAACACAACTAGACCCATTTCCTAACCTGCCTCCAGAAGGGTGACCACAGGCTGAGCTTCAGCCAGTGGGTCATGAGCAAAGGGATGGATGTTTCTTCTAAGCCTCCCTTGATGTCTGCTGAGCTGCAGTTTTTGTCTCTTCCCTGTCTGCTGGCTGGATGTGCTCAGAGTAATCTTGAAAAAGGTAGAGACTTTTGTTATTTTTCACGCTTGCCTGAACAAAGGATAGAAAACTGTCACAGACCAGACCCAGATCCTGAGAAGCAGTACAGGAAGAAGAAATAAATCCCATCGTGCTAAGCAACTGAGATTTACTAGAATTATCTATTCTACTATGAATTTTCCTAATTCATTTCTGCATATTATCTATATGGTCACTTAGCCACTTTCTTAAATCAGTTCACTTTCTGTGAATTTTTATATAATAAGGAAATGCTCACGATTATCACAAATAGAAAACAGTATCACTCCAGGTAGAAGGCAACCAGAAATAGGCTGAGTGAGAACAAAATAATGTTATTCATTTGTATCTAAATGCTATTGCCTGGAGAAGTCTCTTCCCATGAGCTCTGCTGTTGAGAAGGGGAAAATTAGGCACTATTAGAAGGGTGTTAAAGGAATATTAGCACCAAGCTGAGATCCGTTCCTTGAGAGAATCAGAAGTTGAAAGAGAATCGAGAATAACTCTACCTAGTGTGAGTCAGTGCTTTCTAACCTGGTAGCTCAGCCACGCAGCCTTAGGTTCTATCAGGAGTAGGCAACCTGAGTTTGGAAAACAGACTTACTAAGTGGAAACTAGGTATGAAAACGAGTTGAAATACACAATAGAGGGTACTTATGTGCCATAGGAGGTAAAATAGTGTGTCTCTTATAGGAGTGGAGAAGAATGAGACTTCGGAATACAGAAAGAAGACAACCTATAATATGTCTATAACCTATCTGTCATCCGTCTATGATGAAGTCATCTGCAGTGTCTACTGTTAGTGTGATAGAACATGGAGGAGGTATGGCTCAGAGGTGATGCACTTCCCGAGCATTTGCAAGGCTCTGGGTTCAACCCTCAGGACTGAAAATATAAATTCGATTTGGATAGAGTAATCTAGGAAGAGAGCAGATCCTTTTTTTTTTTAATTTTATGGACATCATGAAAAATTTACCATCCTTCCCTCCCTCCCTTTCTCTGCTCCCTCCTTCTCTTCCTTCCTTTGGTCCTTCCTTCCTTCATCCCTTCCACCCATCTTTTCTTTTCCTCTGGATATTTTTATTGTATTAACTGGTCTCATGGTTCCCACTGGACTTAGTTACAATGCCTGATCACCTTCCACCGTGGGTGACTTTCCCAGCAATAGAGCTCTGCTCCTTCACTAGTTATGGAGAGGAAGATTTGGAAGTGTTGTATGGAGAAAAACACGCATCACATCTTCTGTAGAGAGAGAGTGACTTTTCTTAAAGACGCTAGCTTGCAGTTTAAAAGTCAAAGATTACTGTGGGAAATATTATTAGGAGTGTGTAGGTGGTACCTGATGTTCAGCATGTCCAAGTCTTCATGGTCAAACCCTTATTTGATACATACCACTGACTTTGCTTAGTACCTATCTTGTGCCAGGCTCTAATGCTGATCCTGCATAGGCCACACATCACGGAACACTCCAGTGATGCCAATGCAAAGAAAAACCATATTACTCCCCTATTTTAGAGAAGCTCAACTGAATTGGTTTAGAAGATGTAGATGGTCCAGGTAGCAAGACTTAAATCCAGGTTGGCTTGAGTCTGAATTCTTTCACACTTCTATCTCTTCCTGACTGAAGTTGATCAGATTTCAACGTTAACACTTGTTTTCTCGCCATCATTCATCCATAGATATTTTCGAGCACCACAAAGTTTCTCCAAAAACTATGATCCAGTGTTCATGATAAGGGTAGAGAAGGCCTTGACAAGAGCCCAGAGTGTGAGGAGCCCTTTCCTCCTCTTCCTCTTCATCCTCTTCCTCCTCTTCTTCTTCCTCCTCTTCTTCTTCTTCCTCCTCCTCCTCCTCTATGTCTCTTAGAAACATCAGCCTACAGTCTGACAGCACTTGCCAGCACGATTTGTTATTTTCCACTATATCAAGAAATAAACTTGGGCTCAACTGCATGTTTTGGAAGGGGCTATATATGAAGTTACATGTCTGCACTCCAATCTAAACTGAGGCCTTTCCTCACACTTGGAATTTGAATCTCTATTCTAGGAATTCGGTGGCAAAGACATGTTTTTCAAAGTGTTCTAGCTCTGAACTGACTCCTGGCAAAGTCAGGCTAGTGAGAGGTTGTAAATAGAGTCTACACCAGCCAGTAATGTCTAGAACGCCACGTCAGGGTATCACACCTATGATGACATTTACAGGAGATGGGACACTTTTTTTTTAATAGGTAGGGGCTCACTCTAGCCCTGGCTAATCTGGCATTAGCTCTGTAGTCCCAGGCTGGCTTTGAACTTCTACCCAGGCAATCCTTCTACCTCAGTCTCCCAAGTGCTGAGTTTAATGGTGTGTACAACCACACCTGGCTCAGATGGGGCACTTTAAACTAGAATGATAGTTATTGTTTAAATATTTTACTTATTTGTTTGCATGCAGAGAGAGATAGAAGAAAGACAGAGAGAATGGGCGCACCAGGGTCTTTAGCAGCTGCAAACAGATTCCAGATATATGTGCCATTTTGTGCATCTGTCCCTTATATAGGTACTGGGGAATAGAACCCAGGATGATAGGCTTTGTAGGCAAGCACCTTAACCACTGAGCAATCCCTGAAGGAGAGTTTTTAAGACCTTACTAAGACTGAACTATATGTTTACTTTGACCATAACCTCTTTCTCCCTCCCTTGTTTTTGAGTCAAGTTCATTCTCTTTAGCTCTGGCTGGCCCTGTAACTTGTGATCCTCTTGCCTTGGCTTCCCAAGTGCTGGGATTATAGGTGCATACCCCTGTGCCCCACTCTACCACCATAGCCTTTCTAATGGTCTGAGGAGATCGTCAAGAACATTCATCTCAGTTCACCTTCTTACAATTGCTTTCAAAATCAAGAGGGACTGAATGTCTACTCAGAAGCAGAACATACAATAAGTCATTCAAGAGCCTTGTATCCTAACTCCCATTTGATGGTATACCTTGCCACTCCTTCCTTAATTAACTGCTTTAGGTTATGGGTTGTGTCAAGCCTACTTTTATGCCTTTTGAGGTATTGTTCCTGAAAGATGCTTTGGATGAAAGTGTGCATACTATCTTTTAGATTGTTAAGTCATCACGGAACAAGTTATGATCCGAAGACTATTAATGAACTTGGCAACGGGAAGAAACATAAAGGAGGAAGTTCACTCACTTTGATCTTGTTAAATAGTGTTGTCGGTACTGTAAATAGTGACCTCATTTGACCCGCTGCTTGCTGGATTTGATTGGAATCAAAAGTTAAAATCCTCTAAAGCCAGTCATCATGGAATATAGCACAATCCCCAGCCAAGTTCCAAGGTGTATCTTAAAACACCTTGGAGAGATGAGAGCCATTATTCTAAGTAAAAGCCAGTACTCCAAGTTACAGTCAGTAGGGAGAGGAACACTATTGCGTTTGGGTTCTCTCTTACTTGGGTGACCTTTTTATATGTTTTCATTCCAGAGTTTACATCAGAAACAAAGGAATAGATGTAAAAGTAATTGATTAGATTTATCCAAAGGCACATTTTAGACACATTGAGTTTGAAATGGAAATATAGTGAATATGAAAAGGATCATGTAAAATACGGGCTTTGATGTTATATTCTATGTAGTAGAGTTCAGAACTTTCTCAACAATTAAAAATAAGAATTTTTGTTCACATTTTGAAATTGACTAGGAAATTAAAAAGGTTTTCAGTAGCAGATAATACTCAAAATCATCTTGTCTCGCTCTGAGGAATATAGCAGGATTCCCCAGCTTTCTGCCTCAGCATATTCTTGGAAACAATGCCACAAAATGAATAATGGTAACTAAATCTCACTGTCTGATCCCTTCATTCCTTTCCTTCCTTCCTCTTTCTTCCTCTCTTCTTTTCTTCTCTATCCCTCCCTCTTTCTTGATTGAGTTTCATGTATCCCTGCTTCAATTGAAACTCAAGTAGATGGCCTCAAACTCACTCTGTAGCTGAAGATGACCTTGAGCTTCTGATCCCCCTGCCTCCATCTCCCAGGTGTTGGAATGACAAGCATGTACCACCACACCGGGTTTTCATGAGGCCCTGTGTGTTAGACAAGGGCTCTACCAACTGAATTACATCCTGGCTGTAGGTAGATTGTTCTTTGAGAAAACCATTGAGAAGTGGCATTGACCTCACCAACAGAAAGCCATATAAGAAGATATGAAGACATACAATAAAATCCGAGTGTCATTGTACTTATACACCTATTGATTGGTACCCGCGATCCCCATGACTGCACACAGAGCTCATCAAATACAGCATTGTGTGGCTCGTGCTGCTGGTTCCATGGAAGCACTTCAGTGAACTCTGTGTGCATTTGCTCTCTATCAGGTAGTAACAGTGGAATCAGCACAAATGTTCAATAAGCGTTTCTCTCCAAGGTGGAACCTATGCGTCTATAATTCTGCTTCAATTTACAGTGTGCACTCTTGCATTCTTGGAGTTTAGAAGGACGGTTTAAACTGTGGAGAAGTATGGGATGACCTGCACTTCTTCCAGAAAGAGCCAAATAAGTCCTTTTCCTACCACCTACCACAACATGCTCCCTGCTGAGCTTCCCGTGACCAGCAAAGGCTTTTGCAAGCTTTCTTTGTATTTTTAGTTCATGTCCTAAGAGGACTAGGGACCCCTTGGATGTCTACTATTGCAGTGGATGGACAAGAAAGAGAAGGAGAGAGGAGGCTTTTATGAATAACAGCTAACCCAGCTTCTCTGCTTCTCTGCCATCTGCTAATTTGGATGTGCCTTTTCGGAAGGGATTGGGTGTATTCAGGCAGGATGGGAGACTGGGCCCATTGAGGGTGGTACATGCAGACGGACATGCTGTTCAATGGTACCTTAGAAGTATCATCAGATGAAGCTACTTCTCCCTCAGCAGAGATAACAAGGAAATGTTGAAACAAGTGTTAGTTTCTTCTTTGGAACTGCAGCTCTTTCCAAGTACCACCAGGAGTGCTGAGACAGGCTAAGGCTGTGTCCTTCTCCTAAAGCTGAGGCATATAACAGACTTGTCCACCAAATGACCACATCCCCAAATAGCCAATTTGCCCCACATTGATTTTTTTCAAAGGAAAGAAAAATAACTAACAATTTCTACCCGTAATAGTGTTTCTCAACCTCATAATACACTCCAATCACTGATGCCTGAAACTCACTCCCAGACACGATGATCCGGTTGCTCTGTGGTTAGGTGACAGCCACAAAAAAAAAAAAAAAATCACAACAACTCTGTAGTACTTTCTAACGTAGAGCCAGGGTTTAGAGCTACTGGGATTCATCCTGTTTGCCAAGAGGCTGCGGATATTAGTATCTAATAATTAAATTAGAAGTGAAACGGGTATCCTTTAATAGTAGAGGCACTGTATGCACACAAGCTTATTTCAACTGCCCACAGGCCTTCTGTACAATAAAGAGACAGTCTAAGTGTCAGACAGCTCAGTCATGACTGTGTAGCTACAGACACTTGAATCCAGCTCTTCTCTGAAAAGATGTCATTGCTTTGTGCTCTGCGGTACCACCTCTTCCTTCTCCCTTTCTCAGTCACTTTTCTTTGGGTAAATGCAGTTGCAGTCATAAATGCAGGATAACATGGGTCACTCCTTACTGCTCAGCACCTCAGCTGCTTGATCATTGCTGAGGAATTTCATCAGCCAGGTGTTTACCCCAAGCTTGGGTTAAAATCACACATTATCCAAAGTTCATTTGTCTTTAATGTTTTTATCAAGAAATACTTTGCTTGAATGTTATGATGGAGAACAGGTGGTTCCTGTCCATGGATGGCAATATGCCCTTTCATGAATTAATGGTATATTTCATACTAATGGTCCCATTTTTTTTGTTGTTGTTGACAACTTATGAACCTAAATATCTTAAAATTGGGCTGCAGTAGACTTCAAGGAAAGGTGATTTGGGGTCTTTGGGGTGTGTGTGTGGTATTTGGTGTGGTATGTGATGTAGGTATGGTATCTGATGCATATGTACAGACGTGTGCATCCAATGAGTACCTATGGAGACACTCTTTCACTTGTCTCCTTGAGATGGAGTCTCTCACAGAAACCAGAGATGCCAGTTTGGTAGACTGGCTGATTAGTGAGCCCCAGTGATCAAGTGACTCTGCAGTCTCTGTCCCTCACATGCCTGGGGTTATAGGCCTGCATGCCACATCTAGGGGTGTGGTGTGTGTGAAGGTGGGTACTGGGGAAGGAACTCGAGCCATCTCAGGCCTTCATGCTTGCATGGCAAGTGCTCTTATCCACTGAGCTTTCCCCCAGAGCAGAAAGATTTTTTAAAATTACTTTTCCTTTCTCTCTATTTCTCTTACTGTAAGCACTTGGCAAAGTCTTGGCACCTGTTCAGAATAAATTTTCTGTGTTTCTTTCTTTTTGCCAATGCACATTTTATCTGAACCCTCCCTCTCCTCCCCCACCTCCTTTTTGGTAAGCTACAGGAAAGCAGACCTTATTAATTTGAGTGCTTGCTCCCAGAATGACTTGGTCCTGTGTGAGTCCAGATCTTCCGGTGCTTGAGGAAGATTTATTCTTCTTTGAGCATTGAGGAAAGCATGGAAGACAAGATGAGCCCTTAAACAGTGTGTGACTGGGGCAAGTTCAAAGGCAGAGGGATTAATTCAGACATGCTGCTCTAGCCTGCTCCTTGAAAAATGCTGCATCTAAGGGACAGTTTTTGCAGAGTTAAGTCAAATTATTTGGAGTGAACATCTTCTGCGGAGAGAGATACGTGTCTGTTGCCCAACAGGTTGTTTTCAAGGCTAACCTTTTTTTTCAATATGGTCCTGTTTTGGAATTGTTTCTTGGTTCTCAAACTTCGAGGTGGGTCAAAATCTTTGGAGGGTTTGTTAAAATCACAAATGATTAAGTCCCGTTCTTACTGTTTCACTTTCGTAGGACTAGTTTAGGCCTGCGATTGTGCACCCATGACCGAGTTCAAGCTGATGTTTCTCATTGAGTGAGAGGCAATGTGGTGATACCTCCAGTGTATTTGGGCCTGGTGACATGACACAATGCTTTGAGGCACTGGCTTACAGAAGTGTGGCTGTCATTCGGCTTCCCTGAGTCAAGATGTGTGATAACTCCTTCTTACCTGTAACCGAATATTTCCCATCTGGTGGAACCTTGGGAGCTCCACAGAGATGGTGAGGTGGTTCCCTTGTAGAAGTCCTGGACAAGTGTTTCTGTTTTCCCATATGCTTGAGTTCAGGAAGCAGCTCTGGTTTGGCGGAACCCTGGTGCCTTACCTCGCTGCCTTGGATGGCTGCTAGGAAGCCTGTGTTTTTGCTGAGCTCTTAGCTGGTTGTTCCAGGGCTGCACTGGGCACACTTGGGTGAGACGAGCAGAGCAGTCAGTGAGGGCGTCTGTGTGCAGATTTCACAGCAGAGTTTGAAGTCCTCCTAACACAGAGATCGCAGGAGCTACTTCCTTCAGTGATACAAGGTGTTCTCATACGTGCAGGTTGCCAAAGCCTGCTATCTAGTTCTCATTCCCGTTTAAAAAGAAATAACAGAAAAAAAAAAAAACCCAGATAGTTATACTTTTGTGAACAAAAGAGAAAATACTCCAGGAAACATTTCAGAGGATTATATGTTTTCTTAGACCCTGTGAAATTCAACTTGGTCATTTACTAACATTTCATGAGTTAGTAGAAAATTTAGCTTCTTTGCCCCCTCCGTTCAAAAAATAAAATAAAACTTTCAAAAATATTCCATTTTCCCAATTTAAAAAAAGAATGATTTTTCTTATTCATAAGAGTTTTTGTCTTCATTGGAAGGTTGTACAGAAATGGGCTCCTGTTTTTCAGGTCCAGTCATTGTGCACACGTGCCAAACGTTGGTGGAGTCAGTAGGCATCACCCCTTTTTCTAAGTACAGCCAGTAGGCATCACCCCTTGCTCTGTACAGGAGTTCGCTAGGTCCTTTGTAACTTTAAGGCTCTATCCACACTGTCACCCCAGATTTTTGCCCTTCTCCCTCTCCTGCTTGGAGTTTGACATCCTAAATTTTCTCCTTGAATCTTTCTTTTTCAAAGTTTTTAAAATTTATTTGCAAGGAGAGAGAGAGATAGAGACATATGAATGAATGGGAGCACCAGAGCCTCTAACCATTGCAAATGAACTCCAGATGCATGCACCTCTTTGCACATCTGGCTTTACGTGGGTGCTGGAGACTCCAACCTGGGTTGTTAGGCTTGGCAGGCAAACACCTGACCACTGAGCCATCTCTCCAACCCTCCTTGAATCTTGTTTCAATTCTCTTCAGTCCATTATCACTGTTTTGATGCCTCTATTTTTTCTTCTCATTTTCATTTGTTATTTTTTTCAAGGCTTCCAAAAAGGATACCATTAAGAGAATCCAGAGATAGTTCTTTTGGCAGAGGTGACGGTTACAAAAATTCTTTTGGCCACGCACCAAGGCGGTGACCTATAAATACTGCTTGCTGGCTGGGCTTCTCTTCTGTGAGTCTCTGCAATGGAGATCTTGGAGCAGTGCCCGAGGAAAATGTTATTTTGATGATAACCAAAGATTTTATTCTGTTCTACAGTGAAAGATTCTGGTTGTAGACTGGAGGATTTCTTCTAGCACCAGAATTCAGTGTCTATCAAGTTTGGGACCTGAGTGGGAGAGAGGATAGCTGGGATCATCACTGTTTGAAAGTTGGACTGTGGCTCAGTTGTTCAAGTGACTGCCTTTCAAACACGAAGCCCTGAGTTCGATGCCCAGAACCCATGTTAAAATGCTGGGCACAGTGGCATGAGCTTGTAATTTCAGCACTGGTGAGGTGATCTCTGGGACTCAATAGGATCAATGGGACTCAATCTCTGGGACTTATTGATGAACTCCAGGGTGATTTGAGACTGTCTCAATAAAGGTGTCATTCCTGAGGGAATGACAGCAAGGTTGTCCCCTGGCTTCCGCAGGCATACACACACACTAAAAAATAACGTAGTACATGTGTAGAGTGGCATCAGATATCACTCTTACTGAACGATAGTTATAGTAAAATCTAGAACATAACCTGAGATGCCAACGGAAGTATATTTGTGTATCTGTACATACTTGGCACAGGTTTGGTGTAAACTTGGGAGATATGAAGAATATTAATAGTATTTGAAGTGTGTTCTCTGGTAAACACCATTGTTACCCTTGCTTATTTCATCCCAGCAGCTTCCCCACAAGGTGGGTTCTTCATGGGCACGTTAAAATGCTGAGAATAGTATAAATAAATGGTTCGTTGTTGCATGGTTGCTAAATAGCATCACGATTTGAACCTGTATCTGTCAGATTTTAAAGCAAAGTTCATATATACTTCATGACTCTAAGGAACCTTGTGGTTGAAAAGCTGTGGTCTGCTGTGGTCAGAATGGCCAGCATTCCTCTTACTCATCAGCTTTGGATCTTTTTGTCATCCAGGGCTTCATCTTCACACTGCCTCTCTTCGTGTTCTACATGTTGTCAACTTCTTCCTGATCCTGTCAGCTTTATAATAACATAACAGCACACGTGTGACAAACAGCAATAGAGAAATGCCTATTTTTTTCTGCTCTTATTTTTAAAATTATTGCACAGAAGTACATTAGTGATAATGATTAATATCTGATATCAACTCTTACAAACACTGAGGTAATATTGACATGAATCGACAATTGATATGCATTGGGTGACAGGTAATAAAGTGCCAGCTCTTATTTGTAGACGCCACATATTACTGAGGCCTGCAGATACGATAGTAAAAAGATTTCATGTGCTACTGTGTTTAGCGCTGGTTCCTTTGAGGGGGTCAATGTGTTTATTTCATCTTTTGGTATATTTCTCAAAGATTCTTTTCTTGAATGCAGACTTTTAAAAGACAGTTTAGACTATAATGCATGATCATTTTCAAAGGACTATCAAACAGGAACAACAAAGTAACTAACATTGGATACAAATGAAAATATTAACCTTCATTTATTTCAAAGATATACCATGTGCCATGCATACTGCCAAGCATGTTAACACATAGCTTCATATCAATCCTATGAGCCACAATATTTTTATTAATAAGTAGAGACTCTGTATGTACAAGTCTTGTGTTGGCACACCCATTTTCCTCCTTCCTTTCCCTATTCCATTGAGGGCCCTCATCAATGGGATGGCTGGAATACTCCATGGGCTGGAGAGCTATGAGTTGTGGGACTGTTTTTTTTTTTTTGAGGGGGAGGGCATTGCCTCTAGATACTCCCCCCCACCGTGGCTCTAATAATCTTTCCACCCCTCTTCCTGAGTCATAGTGGGTGAGTTTTAAGTCTGCTTTAGTGTTAAGCTCTTAAGAGTCTCTGGGTTTCTACTTTGCACTGTTTTGAGTCTCCTTGGAGACTGTTTCCATTACCCTTGTGCAAGTTTTTGGGCTTGCTGTAGAAGCAGCACTCTTGTTCATCTCACTGCTTCCTTTGAACCACAAATATTTTTTATCCCCAATTCACAGATAACACTGAGGTGGAAATATGGAGATATCTCAGTGGTTAAAGTGCCTGCTATCCATGGAGAAGTTGAGATTCCCAGCCCGCACATAAAAATGCCAGCCACAATGGCCTGTACCTGGCATCTCAGTGCTGGATATGTGAAGACAGAGGCTAGGGCTCTCTGGATATGCGAAGACATGGGCTAGGGCTGTCTGGATATGTGAAGGCAGGGGCTAGGACTCTCTGGATATGTGAAGACAGAGGCTAGGGCTGTCTGGATGTGTGAAGACAGGGGCTAGGTGTGGGTTGGGCCTGACACTGGTCCTGATTGGACAGAGAACAGATTCTGGATGAGACCTGACCTGGCTAATTGCATGCACATAAGTGTGCCTCTGTGGAACAGCACACCCTTTCCTGAGAGCCGCGGCTCTCTCTGGCCTTGTGGTGGCTATTTCTTGATATGGTGGATGGGTTTTTACCCAGCTCTGTTTTATCTCAGAAGGTAAGGATGCTACAACCAGACTGCTTGGGCTTGAATCCAAATTTTACCTTTATTTGAGTTGTAGGCTTAAGCAGTATACATATCTCTGTACCTCAATTGCCTCATCTGTGAAATGGGGAAGATAATAATACCCCTTCGTTGGGTGTGGTATTGATTAAATAAGATAGTACATGTGAAATGCATGGAACAGGATGCTTGTTCTAAACGAGGCACTGTCCATAATCCTCATCATTACTACTGTCAAAGATGCTAAGTGCACTTAAAAATGACCTAAGAGAGCAGGAAATAGCAAATGATGACCCACTGGGAGAATCCCCAAAACAGCAGTGCTGGAAATGGGTGCTGGCTATCAGGAGGGCATTCAGCACATTTTTCAGGAGCAGCGTTAAGTTAGTCTAACTTTCGGGAAGATTTGTTAATCAGTTTGTTACCAAAATTCTAAAAAAGAGGCTGGGGATATGGCTCAGTAGTTAAAGGCACTTGCTTGCAAAGCCTGTTGACCTGGCTTTGATTCACCAGTACCCACATAAAGCCAGGTGGAAAATGTCATTCATGAGTCTGAAGTTCATAGGCAGTGGTAAGAGACCCCGGCATTCCCCCCACCCTCACACACATGTGCTAGTAAAAAAAATCCTGAAAAGGTATAATTTTTGTAACCTAGGAGTCCTGCTTCCAAAAACAATTCTGAAACCTAAATATATACAAGGGTGTTTATTGAAGATATTAATAATGCATAAAGGTCTATATTAATGGATATTGAAAAATTTGATAATAGAGAAGGGAAAATAGCAATGTATGTATGTATGTATGTATGTATGCATGTATGTATGTATGTATTCACACACAGGACGTCTCATCAAATATTTCAAATGAGCTTCTTGTTTATTTCTATAAAGCTAGAGATAATAGGTTAATTCAACTTTCAAAATTTGCTTACAAGATTGGGGCGGAGGAGGACAGTTATACAGTCCCACTCGAGAATAGGAACTTTTTCTCTAAATAGCAAGGATTGTGGGTCTTTGCTCGATTTTTCTCTCCTAATGAGAAGATATACTGAAGAGGATGGCTGGGGTTGGTGTTCAATCTGAACACATAGTTTGTCGTGTTGAAGACTGCTGTTTTCTAAATGGGTTTCTTGGCAAATCGTTGGTCTCTTTCCTATCTGCCATTCCTATAAATTGAATTGATCTTCAAGCATAAAGGCCTATGATGAGAAAGACCAAGGACATAGCTTTCAGACTGGCATATTTCCTTCTGCTTTAAACAAACATCTGCTGATTGTCTTGTTACCGCCTCACTGATGAGGTTGGGCCTGGAATGCTGAGTGCTGTTGGTGGTGATGGGGAAGAGCTTTGTTCTAATGTCCAGACTGAGATGCAGCCAAAAGTCATTTTACTGTGAGTATGGAAAGATGATGTCTTCTTACAGGTGGCATCCCAGCGTAGTGATCTTAGCGAGTGCTAAGATATGACTGTCGTGTGAGGTCAGCGGTATTACCATGTGAAGACAGATTCCTCCCATCACTGTCTCATGGAGGCAGGGAACCCATGAGCACCTTTCCCCTGCTCCAAACAAGTGCACAATAGTCAGTGTATCCTGGGGCATGTCACACAACTTCTCAATAAGTGAGCGAGCGAGCGAAAGGGGTGGGGGAAGGACACCTAGAAATGGACTCTTCTAAAATTACCTTGACTACAAAAAATGTTTTCCAGAAAATCCACGTTATAACCAGGGATCAATTATTTCTTCTCTTTCTTTTTAATTTGACTAGAGGTTTATTATATATAATGAGTCTTTTCTCCAAAGAGATTGATGGAAAATATCTTAGTCTTTGCAGAGACTGGACCTTCCTTGTTCAGATGCTTAGGTCTACTGCTATAGTCCAATGTGTAAATGAGGATAGCCGTATTCCAATAAAACGTTATTGATAACAATCATGAAGTGATAGCTTACCCTTGCTATAGACAATCCTTCATTTCCTAGACCAGTCCATATATACTCATTATGGGAAGTTGCTAAGTATTATACACTTACTATATTGTTTCATTTAAAATGTATTAATTTGTTAAATCAAAATAATGCTAAGAAATATTCGAAAGTGCCAGGTTACTTTTCAGATCTTTCCTAAAAGGTTCTTCTCTTTTTGCTATTTCTTTGGGATATTTTCTTCAAATCTTAAAGTAATACTTTTATTGTTTTTTCTAATTTATTAGTTTCAGGAATCTATTGATTTAGCTACTTGATATCCTTAAGTGCCCTTTTCTGTCAAGACAATTGTATTCTTCCACCTGCTACTGAAATGAACATGCACAGTATGTTCCTTCTTCAACTACTTGGAACAAAGAAGGGATTTGGTGGAGGAAGGATTTGGGAGGGGGAAATGTGTACCAGTCTGTACCATTTCTTTCTACTTTGTGTATCGCAAGGCCCTGGACACCTTGTTTTATTCTGCAACTGTATTTCTGTTCTCCTTTGTCCAAAGGTTGATTGTACAATGTGAAAACTCTCCAATTAATACTTTGACTTGTTTATAGTCCAGCTAATGATCACTGTTGTTCAATGTTCATGTTTCTAAGGCTTTTTGTCTTCGTGGGATTCTTGCTTTCCTTTCTTTGGCTTTCTTTTTTGATCCTTGAATCCCAAGTTCAATTTTTGACCTTCATCGACATCAGGGTCCGCTTCATGGCCCTTCCGTGGACTCTCTTCCCCCAGCTTCCCCATCTTTTTCTTCTCTGGGAGTTTGGCTCACTTATCGCTCTGGAAGTTTTCCTTTTCTGGATCTACAGCACCTCTAAGTTACCCTGTCCTCATTAGCAGCCAGCTCACACTTCAGTTAGCTTCTGAGCCAAGGACTTGTGAGGGGCTGAACTCTCCCAAGTCCTGCACGCGCTGGAGAGCATCGCCTGTTGCCTCTTATTCAACATCATAGAGTCTTTGCTGTTTCATTTTCCTCTCACTTCTAGAAAGAGATCTTTGTTAGGACCTCTTTAGGGCTCTGTACATCTTTATTATTTTAAATATTGTAAGTTTGTGTGTATTTTTAAAATATTTTTAAAAATGTTTTATTTATTTATTTTGAGAGACAGGGAGAGAGAGAGGAGAGAGAGAGAGAGAGAGTATGGGTATGCGCTAGGGCCTCTAGCTTCTGCAAACAACTCCAGTCGCATGCACCACTCTGTGCATCTGGCTTTATGTGAGTACCGGGGACTCAAACTCAGGTCATCAGGCTTTGTATACAAGTACCTCTAATAGTTAAGCCATCTCTTCAGCACTATGGGTTTTTCAAAATCTTTTTATTTCAGTGAGGCTGATGGAAGAAGGGAAGATAAGCTTGTGTGTGGTCATCAGAAGTCAGTATTCTTTGCTTCCTGCCTTTCAATTGTTATTAGACAATATTTTATTCTGCTTGCCCACTTTATAGCCCTGTCTGGATTGGCCTGCTAATTTATCTTTGCTTACATGAGAATTAATTGGAATCTATGACATGAGAGATCTATCTTATAGCATTCCCTCTTCTACTGAATTCTGCTCAGCTCATGCTTGGCTTCTGTGATGCCTGACGCCTTCTGTGGGCTGCACAGTGTGGGGGAGGATTTCCTGATTATTTAGGCAGCCTATAGCTGTGAACTGCTTCTGAGGTGATTTCTAGTGCTTCATGGGCTCAGTCACTGGAACACAAGAGAATGAGGCTCAGTTTACCCATAACACATGTGTAGTCCACATAGGATCAAGTTTTAGGTTTTGGTCCTGTAAATGTCAGCATCACAAATTAATTACAGAGCATTAGAAGAGAGCATTACTATTGTTATATGTTTTATTCTTTTCCTGCATGCTAAAGAATGCCGACAAGCTGGTCTATCTGTGGAACATAGGACCCAGGAGTGCTTGATTCACCATTAACCTGGAAAGAGGCATTGTTGAAAATAGGGCTTTCTCACCTTTAGCCCCGAGTCTTTGGGCTGCAAGATGAGCGAGAGAAATTAGGTATCCCAGGCATCTGGATTACATTGTACTGATGCTTCAAGTCATGCTTCAAACACATAGTTCCTGGGGATTCTTGTAGGTTGTCAGAAAGCTCCTGGCACCCTGTGGAACCTGGATGCCGGAGCATGTGTCTATAATCCAGTGTGCCCAGGGCAAGGGGGCAGGCAGAGACTAATGAATCTAGAGAACCAGAGACCCTGCCTCAAAAATGTGGTGGAAGATGAGGACTGAAACGCCCAGTTGTTCTTTAACCTCTACATGTGCACCAGGCACATGTTTACACACACACGGTTACTGAAAAAATATTGTAGGTTTTCTGTCTTTGCAGAAGCGGGGGTGGAAAGATTTTAAGCGCCATTGTGAGGGAGAATATCCAGAGATACTGACCCCTCAACCACAACAAAACACACACAGAAAATTGGCTACTGCTTAGGCAATTCATAACCCCCCACCCCATGGACCAGCAATCCCACTGAGGAGGGCCCTCAGCAGGTTGGAGGCAGGGAGGGAAGGAAATCACAAGACTTGTTCATACAGTGTTTCTAATTATCAACAGTAAATAAGTTAAGAACAATAAAACAGAGGTGAATTGTCAAAGCCTTGTCACGTCGGGAATGGACTGACACACTCTCTCATGCAGCTTCCTGCTGAGGCCCTGCAGTGGCATTCCATACAGAGAAGAGGAACCCTCTGATTCTACTTGAGCCCATGGCCTCTGCTCAGTCTGGATCTTCAGTAAGCCGCAAAGGCATCATCACTAGAACTATAGCATACTGTGAAGGAAGTTTGAGGAGGCGGGACCTAGTGGAAGGAAATTAGGTCCTTGACTGTCCTCAAAGGGGGAATTGCCACTATGGTGGCTTCATTATCTGTTTCCCAGCCTGCATGAGTTGAGCAGATTTCACACCACATGGACCCCATCATGGTAGATAGCTTGCCTCATCACAGGCCTAAATGCAACAGTGCCAAGTGAACATTGACTGAAAACACTGAAACAGTGAGACCAAACTCAGTCTTTCCTCTCATCACTGCTTGTGATCAGGTACTTTACCCAGCAACCAAAAGGTAACTACAACACTTGGACACAATTGCACTTATGAGAAAGCATCGAAGTAGTGACCTATCCATCACCAGTCTGCAATAGTCTTCCCCAGTTAAACAAGACACTTCTCTCAAACATAGAGCATACTACTGTGGATATTACACCAAAATGCAATAAGAAATATGGAGTTAGGTAAAAAGAGACAACAGCTATCCAGCTTAATATACTTGTTTATACAGTTTATAAGCTTCCTCTGTCCTGTGACCTAACATTAAAATTTTGTCTCCATAAATAGGTGCTGTGCAGACCTTCCTCCCAGGAGATGACTTGCTATGACAGCCCTGGTTTTAGTAGGGTTACCCATATGTCACAGTCAGCCACACACACACACACACACACACACACACACACACACACACACTCTGCAGGGATGAATCTCCAAACCAGGCACAGTTATGGGAGGAAAGGATTTATTGAAGTTACCTATCCAGGGGAAGTTCCATAACAGCAAAAGAGGCTGCTCCCCTTTCACAGGTCCAAGCAGAGAGAGAAACCCATCACCACAACACACACACACACACACACACACACACACACACACACACACACACACACAAGCAAAACAGGCAGCGGGTTGGCTAAGGGAGAGAAATCTCCTTCCCCCTTATATAGCCTTAGGGTGGGGTCTTGCAACCCTATCCCAGATTTAATGGCTTCCTGAGTCCCCTGAATTTCCTTCTGCACTTCCCACACAGGAAGAAATGTTTATTTCTAGCTCTCCTGAGCCTCTTTACATTCTGCCCCCTACTGAGAGGCTGCCTTCTTTTAATCATCCTCAGAGACCCCACCCAAGATTACTAAGAAAGTCAAGTTGACAACAAAACATAACCATCACACCATATGTGGATGTTGAAGGGAAGAAGGTCATACCAGACTTCTAATTGCATTACAATTAATGAAGTTCTAAATTGGCCCTAAGAAAATTACTTTTTCTGCATATTTATTTACTCATCATTTCCTCTGCCCCTGATAAGATGCCATTGTGTGAGATGTTGTGAGTAACTTAAATATAGGTCATAATCACTACCCCTCAGAACACTGATCAGCTAATAATAGTGGCAGGTTATGAAACTCACTTTAATATATACAGTACAACTATAATACTGTTATCATGGCATTGCTAATTATATTATGGGATATAATTATAATATATTTAATAGAGTGAAAATATATAATAAGCTTAATGTGGTTCAAAATGGGACACAGTCTTTATGTGGTACTGTCTTCTGTCTTTTTATAATTAAGCAAATAAATACAGACTAACTTTTAATAAGGTTTGAAAATGTTAAAATATGACTTTAAAAATATTTAATAGGGGGTTGGAGAGATGGCACTTGTCTACAAATCCTGACAACCCAGGTTTGAGTCCCCAGTACCCACATAAAGCCAAATGCCCTAAGTGACAAATGCATCTGAAGTTCATTTGCAGTGGCTGGAGGCCCTGGTATGCCCAGTTTCTCTGTCTGTCTCTCTTCCCCCCCCCCTCTCTGCTTGCAAACAAATTTGTACACACCTTTAATCCCATCACTTGGGAGGCAGAAGTAGGAGAATTGCATTGAGTTCAAGGCCACCCTGAGACTACATAGTGAATTCCAGGTCAGCCTGGGCTATAGTGAAACCCTACCTTGAAAACCAAATTAATAATAATAATAATAATAATAATAATAATAATAATAATAATAACAATAATAATAAAGAAAGAAAGAAAGATAAAAATCATTTCATAAAAATATTTAGTTGAGACTTCAATTTGTGAATACAATCTGGCATAATTAAAATACTTATTCCTTTATCAGTTTTTACTGTCACTTAGTACTGTGGCTTGATTATGATTTGTGTGTGTGTCCCATGACACCATGTATTGAAATTTTCCTCTCATGCTGAGGTATTGAGAGGGTGGTATTTTCCTCCGTCCATCCATGGTGGGTAGAAATGAGGAAGTGATTAGGGTTATGTTAGGGAAGAGCCCATCATTGAATCCTGGTGGCTTTAGAGGAGAGGGAGAAGGGCCAGGAGTGTGCATGCTCTCTGGATACCTGATTCTCTTCCTCCTCACCTTGGCACTCTGATGGAAGAAAGGCTTATGATGAGGCCTCCTCACCTTGGTCCTCCAGAAGGCACACTCTAGCCGCATTCTTTGTAATTTCTTGTTCTATAGTATTGTATGATGACAACAAAAACCACATGAGATCTGAGCATATGTGAGGGTAGATGAAAGCATGTTGCATGGAAGCATAATGTCATGAATGAGGCATGGATCCTTGCTCTCCTTCCCGGACTTCTTCCAAATTTTCATATTTTCTTTCTAGTTCTCATGTTAGTGTTATTAGCCTGAAAATCATCCTTTAAAAAATGTTTGTAAGGTCCTAGTGAAAGTACACAGTGAAACACATCAGGATGAAAGGAGTTATATTATGTGTCAGAAGTTTTATTTCTAATACCCATTTTAGATTCTTCTTTATCATTTTATAGGAAAAAAATGTATCTCTTTTCCAGCATACACATGATTTTCAGTAAGGACCCAGGGCTTTAATAGGTATTTCCCAGTATACCATTTGACCCTACCTATTAAAACAAATGCTCAAACAAACAAATCCTTAGATAGCTTATATGTTAATGGTTTCTTATTAGGTGTTCCTTAGAGTTTCTTATAGGAAAAGCAGCTTTCCCTCACTGATTTGGGGACCTGTACCATTTTCATTTTTTGGCTCTGCAATTTTAAAAGCAGTCTTGCAGCTCTTGTTGGAACCACACCAGTGGAAAAGTCTCAGTCAGGGGAAGAGGAACCACACTGATGGGATGTCATGAACCAAGACTCTAAGGGTAGCTTGCAGATCACTGCTCTTTACATTTGATTGGCTGGAAATACGTGAGTGTGCTTTATCACAAAGATGGAGGGTACTGTAATCTACCGTCCCATGGTTCAGAACATCTGATGGATCCTCATCTCATGTTCTTAGGCTTGTGGACAAAAGTGAGTATCTTTGAAGATCTGGATATTAAACCACATCTGGCTTCTTCCATCAAGCTTCCTATTCCCTTGAAATTTCAGTAATGTGTCCATGTGTTAAATATTTACTGGTTTCCATAATAAAAATAGAGCTTTGTGCCAGTAATATTTGTGTTTAAGGAGATTCTTGCTGGCGTAGGTCCTTCCATACTTATCTGCTGACAGTATTTCAAGGGCTTGATGGTACTGTCGAAGGAAGAAGCATAAAGATACTCAAAAGCCAGCTGATACTTGCCTAGCTAAGTATGTTCATCTCTTCCAAACTCTGAGTTTGTTGAAAGCCTCTTGGTAGTGTCAGATGGGCCATAATGAGAGCATGGATGTCATGGAAATTGGAAAGGGATCTTTCTACTAGAGCATCAGATGCTAAACAGTTACCATCACAGTACTAGACGCCTGCCTGACCAGCCAGATCATGGTTAAGAACTGAGCTAAAATGGTGGGAGGACACTTGATTAGCAAAGATTAACATCAACAAAAGGGTAAATGAATCAAATATACTTTGGGTTAAAAAGTAAAAAGAAAATTGTTTGACTTTCATCTTGTTGTCCTGAAAACAGCCTCTTGAAAGATTTCCTTTCTTAGCTCCTCAATTCTCTGTGTAGAGTGGGCCATTTTAGGATGAAGTCTCATAAGCAAAGAACTCTAGCAGATGATCAACTCAGAAGTCTCCTTCTCACCTACTGCTGAACTTGGCTTCCAGATCCCATGCTTCCAAGAAGTTGACATTGTGTTTCTCTCTTTGGGCATGAAAACCTTGACACCCATGCCTTGCACTGCAGACCCCAGAAGGAGGTCTCTGGTGGTCCCAACTCTAGCTTGGGTGATGGAAACAAGCCTAAGATGGCCTTCAAGGTTGCATGCGTTTGCATGACAACCAGGAATGAAGGCAGAGAACTAGTTCAGCTTTTCTTTCTTCTTGTTATCAGGCAATATAATTACCATACCTGGGCAGTAGCTACTGTCATGAGAATCCCTTAGCTTGATGCAATTTCCAGAACTTCTCCAGGGAGAGAAACAGTTTAACAATTAAATTCCACAAATGTTTTGTGTATGTCATGTACAGGATGTTTTAGAACATTAAAAAAAAGATTTTGAAGCTTACAATCATCAAATTTTGGAGCTCAGGCGAACATTTAACACTCAAGGTAATTCTGAGAAAGAAACAATTGAAATTTAATTAATTAAATTTGCTTGTAAGCAGATATGAGTCATTTATGTTTCAATTAAGTTTTTCCCTTTTGATCTTTCTCAGATAATTATGTACACTATGTTGTGAAACACTGATCTAGGTACATTCTTGGATTACAGCTCTGATTAAGACATGGTCCCCTTCTTCTGACTTAGTATATATAAGTAACAAAAGCCAGAACAGTTGCAAGAACTTTAATAAAAATAGTTTTCCTCTAAAAAGTGCTTTGGAAAATATAGAAAGTAGAGATTAACTCTCAAGTGAGGAAATGGCATTTGGTTTTGGTTTTTGTGTTTTACTTTTCTTTTTTAAAAAATGTATTCATTTGTTTATTGAGAGAGAGAGAGTGATAGAGAAAGAGGAAGATAGAGAGAGAATGGGAGCACCAGGGCCTTCAGCCACTGCTAACGAACTCCAGACACATGCGCCACCTTGTGCATCTGGCTTTACGTAGGTCCTGGGAATTGAAATCAGATCCTTTTGCTTTGCAGGCGCCTTAACCACTAAGCTATCTCTCCAGCCCCAAGTTTTACTTTTCTAATTGCTGTGATTGATACCTGAGAAAAGCAGTTTGAGGAAGAAAGGGCTAGATTTGGCTCAATCCATCATGGTAAAAAGTTATTGTGGCAGGAACACGAGGTTGAGGTCATATGGTGTCCAGGAAGGAAGGAAAGGGTGATGGTAGCCGATGCTCAGTTATCTTGGCTCCTTTGTATTCACCCAGCCAATGGGTGAATGCCACCCATAAGTAGAGCGGGTCTTTCCACCTCAGTTAAGCTAATCTAGAACTTGCTCACAGAGACGCATTCAGGCAAGTCATGGAAATCAGTTGAAAAGCTGAGTCAGGATCTTAATGTAAAGGAGTCATCTCCCATAAATAGTTTCTACCATGTAGCAGGCACTGTGCTCAGGGGACACCAGGTTAGTCAGAAATATTCCAGGAATTCAGTTTAATAGCAGCAGCAGACCGGTGACCAAATATGTGTGTGTGTGTGTGTGTGTGTGTGTGTGTGTGTGTGTGTGTGTGTGTGTGTTAAAGTCACTGGCAAGGTACAGCTGTGAAATAAACTTACATATAAAATGATGATTATCACTTAAAATCCATCTATGTTTCATACTCTTTGTGACTATTTTATATTATTTACTCAATTTTCATGATAGGTCTCTGAAGTAGGAACTTTTATTGTCTCATTATATAGGGGAAGAAACAGGTACTTAACAAGAAGTGACTTCCCCACGATCATCCAGCTAGGCATGGAAGAGGCAGGGTTCAAACCTGATCTCATGTTGTCAATCATGACAACTCCAGGATAGAATTGGATTAATGGGAAGAAGCTAGAGGGTAGTCATCAAGGTAGGCAAGGGCATTTGAAGGAAGTGAACTTAGCCTATGGGATGGGATGGAGAAAACACCAGGAAGATGGTTGGAGATTTGATTCGAGTTTTACATTGGTCATTTTTGGGCTTCTGGCATGATGGTTACTTGGGGTTTTTTATTAAGGAGATGCTGGTTTTTGAAGAGCTTACCAATCTTTCTTTCCCTTCCATTGTTCTTTTTCCTGATCACATTGACGGACAGAGTGTGGTATCTTGTATTCATCACTGTGTGAACTGAGAAGTGGCTCTTAATAAGGCCTAAGATTTAAAATGACTATCTTTTTCTAAGTGGTTCCATTACTCAGTAAGGATCCATTCCACAAGCTGGGGAGTTGGCAGAATGCTCACCCCACAAAGCATGAGAAACTGTGTCCAATCCCTAGTGTCCACATAAAATGTTGGCAGGGGTGGTGTGAACCTATAATCCAGGGCAGAAGAAGCAGAGACAGAATTCCTGGGGCTCTCTGACCAACTAGTCTAATTTAATTGATGAGCCACATGAATGAAAGACCTGTCTCAAAGGAGATAGAGGGTCTTCCTGAGGTTTTCCTCTGTTCTCCACACACATATGCACACACATGCATGCGTACCCACACAACATGCATATACACAGACATATATGCATACACACATTCATAAAAAGAATACATTCCAGATTCATAATTCAAACAAAATTTTAAATAAGTGGATCCTTCATGATTATAGCACGTGACTTTAATTCTTGAGGAACTTATACTTTGATGCGTATCCAACCCAACTGTGACAGCACCCACGTAATTCCTTCAATGCATGGATTAGCTGAAGAAAGATGAATGTAAAATCTCCCAAACAATCACTACTTCTGAAGTTCTCTGAAGCTTTTAGATTAACAAAGGAAAAGTTTTGTGTGGCCCTTGCTTGGGAGAGTTGCCTTCATTTCCTTTCCTGGAAATGTTTTCATTCTGATCTCAGTGCAGGGTTGAGAAAGAAAAAAAAGATGTGAGCAATAACTCACAGGTCACCTTCTCTGAGCAGGTCAGGGAAAGGGAAATACCAGCCTTCGTAGCAGAGGCCACACATCAATGTTCCTTCACGTAGGTAGCTCTAAAGGAATGTTAGCCGTGGTCATTCTTTGTGGGATAACTGTTACCTAATAATGGAAAAATGCATTTTGAGACAACCAAAATACTATTTTCATGGCTCTACTTTGAATGTTAACATGAATTAAAACTACCCAAAGAACTAACTATGGAGGCAGGCAGTGGGACTTTGTATGGTAAATGTTGGCTGAAACACTAAATATTGCAATATGACATCAGTATACAATGTGTAAGGCTACAAATATTATTGGCATAAATAATTCATGCTTTTGCTTTGTACTCGCTGATTAATAGCATCTTTGTCGTTTTATCAGTCACGATGCCGCGGCAATCTTGTGCATTGTACTCAAAGAATACTCGGGGAAATGTTTCAATTGTGTGTCTGGATGGTATAATGCATTTATTCACTTAGACAGATGAAATGAAATAGTGTTTAATATGCATGTCTGCATTACATTAGCGACTCTGTAAATAAATTACAGGCAGTATTATTCCATTTTATTGTAAGAAAAATTGCAGATTTTTTCAAGTATCTCAAATACTGCTATTTTGTACACTTAATTACAATTTTTTGAAGCTTTTCAATGGATTTTTGAAGACTCCAAAGCATTTGAGCTGTCAATAAGAAAACTTTGGTACCTTAAATGGACTGTAGCAAATGAAAGTTGAATTACTCTGAAATGGATGCGTTAGGGCTCAGGATGTAGGTCAGTTGGTAGAGTGCTTGTCCAGCCTGAATAAAGCCCTGAGTTCAATCCCTAGCATTGCATAAAACTGGGTGGCGGCACTTGCCTGTAATCCCAGCAAGCACGGGGTGGAGAAAATGGATCCCATGTTCCATGTCATCCTTACTTGAAGACTGAGTTTGAGATGAGTCTGGGCTATATGAGACACTGTCTAAAAGAAGAAGAGAGGTTTTCTACTAATAGGATAGATCAAAATATTTCCAGAAAGTATTCCTTGCTGTGATGGAGCTGTTCCTAGGTCTTTCTAGTTCCATTTCTTACATCCTGTAGCCCAGAGCACTTGTGTGTTCCAGCACCTTCTCTGGCAACACACAGCCAAGGTCTTCTTACTGTAATTCTCTTTATGTTTTATTTTTTTTCCAGTTTCTTCATGTAGCTGGTCTCTGCTTGAGGTTGGATCTCCATGGGGTAATTGAAGTCATTAGTGCTCAGGTTTGGATGGCTGGTGTCTAAGAACCAGAGCTGAAAAGTAGTTAAAGCATTGAAAACAGATTCTATTCAACACTTTTGCTATAGGGGAAAGGGCTATTTCAGGATTGAATTGCATTCAGTGTTGAACCAGAAGAGGTGGGGATTTATAGCCAAGCAGTGAAGGGTAATTGTGAGGGGTGAGATGAAGATATGAGATTGGGGTATCTTGCTAACTGGCCTAAGATGATTCCTGCTGGAGGCAGGCTCAGGTGACCAGATGTTCCCTGGAGGAAGACGATGATATTGGTGGTGGAGGATTCTGGCTAAACCAGTTTGATAGGACGCATGCTAAATTGTACGTTGAAAAGACAGACATGCAGGTCCAAAACTCCAGGCTTAATTGGGAAGAGAACTTAGAGAATCTCAGTAGTAAGTGTGCTTTTCTAAGAGTGGAGGTGCAAACAATTCTGAAATCAAGTTCATGTTGAGAGAGTCTTCTAGAAGGGCCACTGAGAGTGAAGCCCCACCAAAACACAGTGGAGAAACCTGCTGGACTTCTCTTCTGATGAAGAGGGAAAGTGGAGCTGAGGAGCCATGGCTGATGATTGGTTTTGGCAGGGGGTGGACGTGAGGTTCCCATGTTTCTTGAGTAATGGTGAATCCTACCTAGTGTACAGCTTGGCATAAATATTGGGAGAGAGCTCAGCAAATGTGTTAGACAGGACTTCTTATAGTTTGTCCACTGATGACCCCATTCACCCCAGAAACCTGTCCATGACTTTGGGTATATAGATATATAAGAAAAGTTCTAAAGTCAAGTTTTTTACAGATAATAAGTCATAAAATTCTTATTTTAAAACAGTTCTTTGGTACACATATGTTTTATTCATTAATGACGAAGGGACATTTGCATACTGAGATTGATGAGCTTGCTTATTTTTACATGATGAATGAGATCTTGGCTGAATATTTGATCCTGTAGAATGTAGAGATTCTTCATCATTTTTCAGTTGATCAGAATTTTGATTTGATTTTATAATTGTTGGTGTTGAGAATGCTGTGTCACGTACATACATAGAACAAAATGGTGGAAGTATGTTGAAGGCCACTTCAGACACTGTTGGAAATTTTAGTCCTAACCCAAAATTCATTTAATGACTTTTTGAATGAAACTCATATCAGTGACTCAAACAGAAATTTTTTTATGTGCTCTGTTGTTATTTAGAAGCAGGGTCTCAAGTAGCCCACTCTGGCCCTTGACAGACTGTCTCCAAGGACAACTTCCTGCCTCTATCTACCTCTCAAGAACCAGGATTGCATACATTCCCCATAATTCTGGACTTTGAGACTGCGATTTTTAAACTCAACATGCTAACACAATATAATCAAAAATATACTAATTAGATGGCTGCATACTGAGGAATGATGGGAAAACACTGATTTTATTTTCTGTTGTAAAGCCATCATGCTTCTGTAAGACCACACACCTTTGTAT
Source organism: Zapus hudsonius (assembly GCA_004024765.1). Taxonomy (NCBI): domain Eukaryota; kingdom Metazoa; phylum Chordata; class Mammalia; order Rodentia; family Dipodidae; genus Zapus; species Zapus hudsonius. The sequence goes on along the minus strand of PVHP010002009.1, from coordinate 68,873 downwards.
GTACAGTAAAAATCAGTCAATCCACAATATGCAGGACTCTTGTGCCAGAGACAAGGTGCTTCGGGCAGCACTTCCTAGACTTGAATGACAAAGGACGTGCTTGATACAGATTACACATGGCCAGAAACACCTAGACTACATTACATGCTTAATTTTGAATCAACTTTTGATCAATATCCATTCAGAAACCTTTTACTGTTGCCGAATGTCACGATTCCCACCTTTAGCTACATGATCCCAATGAAGTACCGACACTCAGACAAGTTGCAAAACTTTTCTGTATTCTCTTGCTCCCTTCCATCCATCAGTGAGGTAGAATTTGATCTCTCTTTTCCCTGCTCTCTCTAAAGGTTATGGTCATGGAGGACACTGCAATTTACCCATGTGATGACATACTGTTAGTAAGTTGACTGTCAGAAAGGCATCTAGTCTATGGAGCTGGGGAGATAGTGTAGTAAGTAACACGCTTCCCTTGAAAGTATGAAGAGCTACGTTTGATCCCCAGATCCCATGTAAAAATCAACAGGCATGCTTATAATCCCAACATATACAGGACAGCTGGATCCATGGGCTCACTGGCCAGGCAGTCTAACCTAATTGGCAAGCCCCAGGCAGTAAGAGACACACACATACAAATAGGTGGATATCCTCTGGCCTTCACACCTAGGGGCACACACATGTATGCCCACATATACTCACATATGTATGCTCATGCATGAATATCCTCTCTCTCTCTCTCTCTCTCTCTCTCTCTCTCTCTCTCTCTCTCTCTCTCTCTCTCTCACACACACACACACACACACACACACACACACACACACACACACATTAGTATGTCATCATCCCTGGAGTCAGAGACTGATGAGCATAACATTTTACTGTTTCAAGAGCTCACTGTAGGGTGAGTTCCCTTGACAGGAAGTGTGAACTCATGTCAGATGGTGAACTTGCTCCCAATAGAGCAAGAGTCAAATCAGACCCGGAAGTATCTGTTTTCTGGTGTCAGGCTCTTTCCACTCTGCTTTGCTAAATTAAGTATCCTCCTGTGCTGGCTCCCTTTTCACTTGGAACAGTTTGGCCCATGGTCTGTCAGAACCTGCTGAGCGAGGAGTTCTTTGAAACTGTATTGAAACAAGCCGAGGGAAGAGTGCAGACCTGCAGCAGTCTTGGCAGGCTTTCTGAGAAGCTTCTGGCTTCCCCCTTGAAAGATGAGGTTCTGTGTTTACCAGTTACCACACTGTGACTCATCTATGGGGTGAATACTACTGTAACACCAGATGACTTGATCACAAGTCTCCTTTAGTTTACACCCTTGACAGTAATTTTAACTAAGATGTAAAAAAATAAGATTATTCCACATAATAAAGCATGATTTCATCTGGGCCATTTTTTTTGGGGGGGCAGGGTCTCATGTAACCCAGGATAGTCTTAAACTTGCTTTGTAGCTGGAGATGACAAATTCCTGATCCTCTGACCTCTGCTTCCCTGGGATTACATACATGCATCACCATGCCCAGTTTATATGGTCCTGGGGATCAAAGCCAGGTCACCTGAAAATGCCTTCGCTTTATCAAGGCTTCTCATTATAAAAAGAGACATTTGATGCAGCCATCAGAGTGAAATGTTTTTTGGAGTTTCACTGGCTGTTCTGATCAGACCCTGGGTGAGAATAGTCTAACATTATGATCATCTGCTTTGGGGAAGAGAAAGAAGCCAGTTTAATTGAAGGTGGATGGATTTTTCAACTTGGAAGACATTGGCTTCTGGTGTCTCAAGTAAAGCCAGAGAAAGGAAGTGTTTCCAAGGCAGCCTATAATTTTTTTTTTCAGGTTGTTTTTCTAAAGTTCTGTTTGGTTCCCTTTGTGTGAAAGTCCTTCCTTCCTGCATTGCACCAGGTTTTCCCAAGCAGGAATCCAGATTTCACAACACACTTGGATTCAACACTTGGCAACTCTCAGAAGTGTGGGGGAGCGGGGCTGCAATCTGGTCAGCTGATCACAGAATCCTGAGGATGGACAGAGTCCCAGCTGGTATTTCTAGAAAAGAGGAACTGAGCCCTGCTCTGTGTGCTCAGGTGACAAGAGAGAGCCCTCCTATTTGAGATGTTCCTTTCTAATACTGGAAAGGCTTTTAAGGAAGCCAAGGTACTGGATGCTTCTATACTCTCTCTCCTCCTCCTCTCCTCTTCCTTTTCCTTGTCTTCCTCCTCCTCCTTCTCCTCTTCTTCCTCTCTCCTCTCTCCTCTCTCCTTTCTCTCTCTCTCTTATGGTGTCAATGTAGTCCAGGTTTGCCTGAAATTATACTCCTGCCCCAGCCTCCCGAGTGCTAAGATTAGAACTCTATGAGCTACCATGCCACAACAACATTCTTGTTTTTCTTAAAAATGCTCCCACACATTAGACCTTTAATGTACTTTTGTTTTGGTTATTTTCTTTCTTTTAGTTAAAAATAGATTCAGAGGGCTGGAGGGATGGCTCAGCAGCTAAAGGCACTTGCTTGCAAAGCCTGATGGCCTGGGTTTGATTCTTCAGTATCTGTGTAAAGCCAGATATACAAAGTAGTGCATGCATCCAGAGTTCAGTTAAAGTGACATGAGACCCTCTCACGTGCCCATTCCATGTGTTTGTGTGTGTGTGTGTGTGTGTGTGTGTTTGTGTGTGTGTGTATGTAAAAGAGAGAGAGAGACAGAGACAGAGAAAGAGAGAGACTCAAATTAAAAATGTTGAAACTATACATATGTATAATCTTTTCTCCTCATCAGTTATCTTCTACAAAGGGTTATGACAATTCCTGGAAGCTTTAGCTCTCTCTCTGTAGCTTGCTACGGCTCATGTTGCGTCCACACACCACCAGCCCTGCTCTTGGTGGTGTGCTTGAGTCCACATGTATATCTGCCTTTGAGCTCCCAGTCGGGCTGGTGTGTTGGAAGCTGACAGCAATGGGAGCTTCTTCTCTAGTCATTCCTGTTCTTCCCAGGACTTTACAAAGGGGGACAGTGGTGCTTAAACACTAGTGACTCAAACCATTCCTCCTGAGGCCTCAACTTCTGTCTACTCTCATCTTAAGGTTCCCCATGTATGTGGCCATGCTGTAATTAACATGTCAATTTCATCCTTGATACTTGCTCAGAACTGCATCTCTGTGTGAAGATGATTTTAATGACTACGTTCTCGAAACCTTTAGTATTCCTGAATATGTGTTTGTTGGGAACACCTGCTTGACTGGCAAATGCAAAGAAATGAAACATTTGGAGAGTGGCTTTCTACTGAGGGTTTTTTTTTTTTTTTTGGTCCACCCATTCTTAAATTTGTGTCTACCAGAGTAAATACCACAGCCTCCTCTCAGCATTAAAGACAACAGAATCAAGTTCCACAGAGACAGTTCATATAGCATGGGGTTGAGTATCTCCATATCTTTGAAAAATTAGTGCACGTGTGATGTAGGGTGTGTATGGTGTGGCCACATGTGCAGAATCCAGAGTACAATTGGGTGTCCTCCTCTCTAGCTCTTCAACATGTTTCCTGGAGATGGAGTTTCTCACTGAACCTGGAGCTGTTGTTTCTTTTGTCATACTGGCTGACCCATGAGCCCCAGTGATTTTCCTGGATCTACCCTTCATAAGACTGGCTTGCAGGTGTGCACAGCCATGCTGAGCTTTTTCTGTGGGTGTGGGGGATGCAACCCAGGTCCTGTCAAGTCTTCATGTTTGCACTACAGGTGCTCTTACCCACTGAGCCATCTCCTCCCCCTCTGTATCTTTTTTTTTTTTTTGCTTATTTATTTCTTGTCCATAATGAGTTACATTATTTAGTGGGCAAACGATGAGTTGTTATCCCCAGTTCCTCAATACCCTTCTTCCCCATCCCCAATCAGCTGGATGGCCTCCTCTGTGGGCCATCTGGATCAGTCCTTGGGGCAGGGGACCATGGATATCCTAGGAGTCAGCCCGGTTCTCCTGGCCCTAGTATGTTGTTACTCAGGGGCATCATGCCTATGGATAGTCTCCCCCACCACAGCTCTCACAATCTTTCCGCCCCCTCTTCCGCATAGTTCCCTGAGTCGTGGTGGATGAGTATTAAGGCTGCTTTAATGTTGTGAGCTTAGGGGTCTTTGTGTCGAAAATTGTTGGTTTCTGTCTCACTGGCTTATCCTGTGTTGATTGAATGGCTGTGGCTATGGGTCCCTTGTTCATCCTGTCATTCTCTTCAGGGTTCCATATGGATCCTCCACAATATGACTATGGTGGTTCATCTCTTGCCAGGATCTCAGCTATCGGCCTATGGTCAGTTGGTTTGGGCCACAGCTCTCTCACTGCATTCTGAAAAATACAACAAAACATTTTCTGCTTAGAGATCCCAACTAAAATTGGTCCTATGCCACAATTCCTCTAGACTTTCTGCACTTATTAAAAATATTTTTAAGTTTTGATTAAGTGGAAAATGACTGTGCCATTTTTTTTTGGATGTTGGGATTTGCCAGTCTTTTCTTTTGAAAGCACACTTCATGAATTAAACTCCATTGTTTGCTCCTACATCTAGTGGACACCCAAGTTCATTTCCCATTCCTAAGTTGCATGTGAAACTGTAGGAGTCCTGGATAACTTCAATAAATGCTCAACAGTGGCCAGTCTGGTGTCAGTCCATGCCTTTATTTTCCCGTCCTCCTGAGACCTCTGGGTGAGAGAAGGCAAGAAAGAATATCCTTTATAGCTGATGGCCGACTGTAAGGGAGCCCTGTCCACACCCCCACCACACCACCACCAAAAATAGTTTCTCCCAGTCATGGCAGATGTCAGAAATGCCATAACAACCTGACAGAAGATTCTGCAGCACTTTGGGGGGTCTCACTTTCCATACCTGTGAAGTTCACCTGTTGAAACAGTAGCTTCATTTTTCCATGATTAGGAGATTATGCCCTTTTATACTGTCTTCCTTTATTCATATATATATATATATATATATATATATATATATATATATATATATCACAGGAGAAGCTAGCCAGCTGGGATTTCTTCCAGCCTGAGAGGCTTTGGAAAGCAGCTTCAAGCAGGAACAGTCCCTGGAGCTGGGCGAGGAGGAAAGGCGCCTGAGACAGTCTCTTCTGCTTCAAAGTCCTTCCAAGTGCTAAGAAAAGCTCACAGGCTCTTTAGCATGTCTCACACAGCCTCACACCAGGTACTGAAGCCTGATTGAACTCCCAGTGTTCCCCAGAGGGCCGGGCACCCTACTTCCTGCCTTCATAAGGAAAGCCACCAGCACCTCTTCAGCGTGGGGTTGGTCCCTTGTATCTGATTTTCCATATTCTTTCCAGCTTTCTTCTAATAAAGAGCCTTGTCGTACATACTGTCATATGCTTTTACTTCTCTATGACCCTCATAGTCCAGGTCACTCCCTGAGGACCATGTATACTTAGAGCATTAGGCATTGCCTGCCAAAGTCTAGGTACCTTAACTATTTGGTGACTGGAAATGGGTGATTCAAAAAGGTTAACATCAGTGAGATCATTTTCATTTGTTGACTTGGCAGGCCCTCAGAAGTGTTCCTGTCTGTTACCAGAGCTGCAGCCAGACAGGTTCACACTTCAGATCTCTCCAACCAGTGCCCTCCTGGATCTGATTCTTGATTTATTCCAAAAGATAGTCTCTAATGACATTAGGTGAACAAATCCCAATTCTTATCCTCTTAGGAACAACCTCGCGGGAGTCTTTGTTCACCTGAGACAGAAGGTGTGTGTTATGTGTGCGTGCAAGCCAGGGTACACATTGCCACAGTACATATGCGCAGGTCAGAGGACAGCTTCAAATGTTGGTCCTCACTTTCTGTCCTTTAAGACAAAGCCTCTTGTCATTTGCTTCTGGCCCATGAGCTGATGGGAAATTCCCGTCTCTGCTTCCCATCTCACTTCTGATGTGCTGGGATTACAGTCACAAGCTCCAAAATCCAGTTTTACATGGTGTAAAGGCCAAGCTCATCTTCTCATGCTTGCAGAGCAAGGGCTTTGCCCACTAAGCCAGGTCCCCAGTCCCCAGGAGAGATTTTATAGGTAGCATTACAAACATCAACACTGTCTCTGCCACCAAAAACAGCACTAAATGGGACCCTGTTGAGAATCCAACAGTTTAGCAATGGAAAGAAGCTTAAAGTCATGTGGACTATGTATAAGGCGCTAATCATCTGGTAGGTTCAAGGAGGTAGGCATTCTCTATCAGTTGGAAGGCTTTTGGTTTGTCTTTAGATGGACCTGTTGGACCTGTGTGGCTGGTAGTTTTTTTCAGCAAGACAGCTTTCCCAGACACCTTTTAGAGCCATTCTTACTGTTTCATTGGTAAGAAGATGCCACACCCACCCTTAAACCAATCACTTTCAAGAATGCTGAGTTATCAAGATAGATCAGTCTAGTGTCTGTCAGGGCTTCTAGAACTATATTGAGGTTCCCTTCTCAAGCAAGAAGGGGATGATTTTGTAGCAGGCAACTGACTTCTTGTTTATAGACTTGAATTTATTCGCAGTTTTCCAGAGGGGTAGTAATGAAAAATAGCTCTCCTTCATGTGGTAGACCCCCAGCTTTATAAATGCCACTCAGCTTGAGAGCCAGGTGTAAGGGCCTCAAAATTAAAGATGGATGGCTTGGTGTCTCACCTGCTGAATGTGTCCTGAATGTCTAAGAGAAGTTGCTTACAGACATTGATCTTTCATCTTTCAGAGTATTTTTAGATGTTGTGGGCTCAAGGAGAGAGGGGAAATCAGAGAAATTAGACAAATTGAGATGTTAAGCATTAACTTTTCTTCTTTCTGTCAGTGTCCAGGGGAAATGATGGAGAATGACATTCGGGTTCTTTTCAGTGAGAACATGGGTGGGGTGGGATGCGATGGTGGGCATCAGGCAGGAACTAAATCCAATTTGATTGCTCTATTTAAAGGTCAGTGAAATCAAACAAAGCAGGCAGTTTCATAAACAGGTCCAAGGAAAGGTGAAACTTTAGGTCAGTTTGCTCTATGCCAGTTAATTAGCAAGGATAGGAAAAATTCCTTGGAGAGACTTACAGTGAGTGAGCCAGATCTCATCCTACCTGTTCCCACTGACCCCAGAATGTTCCTGACATTGACCTATAGTTTAATTGAGAGTCAAATGGTTATGAATTGTAGTGCTCATATTTGTCCCTAATTGTTCCTGTAGCCTGGCATGTCCTTATCCAGAAATCACCTCAGATGTCGCTTCCTGGCTTTCCCAACCACTCCTAATCTAAAATTTTGTGCCCTCTTGCCCAAACCATCTTGCCCTTGAGCTTTGACTTTTTAATTTTCTGAATGCCACATATTATCTTTAATGATCTTCGTTTGCTCTTTAATGTTTACGCTTCCCAGAAAGAGAGCTCTTGTTTTGCCTCACCCATTGGTATCGCCCCAAAACTTACAGATTTTAAGGCACATTACAAAGGAACCTTCATGTATTAGTAAAATGTCTCCTACTCAGGTTTCTTGAATTAAAATTCTTTTGTTTACTTTGAAAAATAACGTTAGCTTTGGGGTGAGGAGCTCTGGTTTGGGAGTCAGGGTCTTCTTACTACTGTGACCTATCAAGACCTTTGTGGTGGAATCTGACCCTCAGTCTTCTAGGTGCCAGTTCTTATGCTGCTGAATGTGGAGTTCAACTGGTAATGACCTTGTTAGTCTTTTGTTCCCATACAGTCCACACAGTTAGAAATGATGATAGAGGAAGAGCTATTCATTCTTTGCAGTATTAGGACTTCTTAGCATTTGATTCAGGGATTCTGTTTGGATATATACTTTAGCCCTATTATTCTATGCCATCGATAAGAAAGGCTCTGTTAGCTTTGAGTATGGCCTTCTGTATGACTAATGTTGAATGCTTCCAAGTGGATATGCTTATTTGTATGTAATGTCTTTGAGATCGATCAATTTACTTTATAGTGATTGATTCCTTTGAAGACTATTCATGTGTGTTTGCCCAGAATACCTATCCTCCCATCACTACTCCAAAATCAAAAGCCAAATACCTTTAAACAAAAACTCCACAAAAAAAAGAAAAAACAGATTTGTGAGCATTAGTGACGGTGATTGGGGTGATATAAGGACATCTAAGTAAGCTAACATCTGTAACCTTTCCCAAAAAATGTACCTGTCATTACTCTAGGTTCTTTATATGAGCTTCTCGTTCCAGGAACTCAGAAGCCATATGGAATAACCACTGATAGACACTGAGATTCACAGAGGGAACGACTGTCCAGTATACCACAGCTTAGCCACCGGCAGGCCAAGGAGTTAAACAGTGTCGATGAAAACAGCCAACAGAATCATATTCCAGAATTTTCCACTGAGATTTCTAGCTCCCCATTTAATCATCCTTTTAAAGAGATGGAATGATTTTCCTGGTGACACAGGCCTTTAGTCCTTTGAGGAGTCCAAGGTCAGAGGCAGCTGATGGCAGGAAAGGCTTTACTTTGGCTTACAGTCTCAAGGGGAGGGTTCATCATGGCAGGTAAATGTGGCAGAGCACAGGCTGGACATTACCATCTTACCACAGCAGCTGGCAGGAAGCAGCTAGAGTGAGCTGAGCTCTGGCAAAGAGGAAACTGGGCTGGAATACCCCATAGCCTGCCTCCAGCCACACACCTCCTCCAGCAAGGCTCCACCTCCCAAGTTGCCACCAACTGGGTACCAAGCATTCAACGCACCCAAGGCTGTAGAAGACATCTCATTCAAACCAACAAAATAAAAAGTTACAAGAAAGTTTGAGATGAAGTTCAGCGGTAGAGTGCTTACCTATCATGTGTCAGACCCTAGATTCAGTCACCGTCTGAGAGGGGAGGGTGGGGAGGGAGGGAGAGGCATGATAGACAGCAGGAAAGTGGATGAGACCTGTATTAGGCAGGGTTCACTGGAGAAATAAAACTGATAGAATGAACATGTGTTGTATAGGAGACTTTGGGGGTTAGTTTGCAGAATATAGGCTGGGAAGTCCAACAACAGCTGTCTAAAGGCTGTGGAGTCTGAGAAGCTGTTAGCTTCAGTCTAGAAGGCTGCATGTCTCAGTAGTGTTAATCTAGCCCTGAAGGACAGGCTTCTTCAGTGCACATGGGAAGGATGATGACACTGGATTCTAGCGTCCACAGAGGACAGCAGAAGTAGGGTAGATGCGCACACCAGTAAGTAGGAGAATGGTCTGCATTTCCTCGGAGCTTTATTCTATATAGCCAACCACCAGAAGGCCTTCCCACTCTGGGGGATGGGTTCCCTTCCTCCATCAATACTTTTTGAAAATACCCTCACAGAGCCACCCAATGGGTGTGTCTCTTACTTATTTCTAATCTGATCGAGTTAACAATAGAATTTATCCATCCTAGGAGGGTTTAGGATCAGTGCAACTTTAAGGTTGAAACTACATATACTAACTCACCAAACGCCATGCTCTCACTGTTTCTTATAAGCACTGAGTAGAAGGCAATTTGCAGAAGGATTTGTAATAGTGTATTTTATGACATAAAGTCTTCTAAGGTATTGTGTTATCAAGACACTTCTTTTTTAAATATTTTATTTATTCATTTTCAAGCAGATAGACAGAGACAGAGAGAGAGAGAGAGAGAGAGAGAGAGAGAGAGAGAGAGAGAGAGCGCCAGGGCCACCACCTTGTGTGTCTCATTTATGTGGGTCCTGGGGAATTGAACCCAGGGCCTTAGGCACTGGAGGCAAGTGCCTTAACCGCTGAGCCATCTCTCCAGCCCAAGACACTTCTTTAAATCCATCATTCTACAAATTTCTTTGTCAGATCCGATAGGCTAAAGGTTAAGTGGCTCATCTCCAAGCAAAGATTCCCTCAACATGGTGGTATTCATGGTAGAATGTTGGCAAAGGTTACTGCTATTCCTTCTACTACCAACCCTCCACCTAGGAAAGTACTTTACACACATTCCTGTTTCAATCCCACAATGGTAGAAGTGGCTGGGGATGTCTCAGATGAAAAGACCAAAACACTTTACAAGGTCTTGTACTTGGGGCACAGAAGACCCTGGCTGGGTCTCCTGGTGTCAGGACCTCTGCTGACTGCTGCACAGCACAGTATTGAAATGGACTGTGGACTCCTCTTTTCTGAGTCTCCATCCTTCCCACAGTACCTTGCACACTGTGTGCCTTGGATGGGGGAAGGAAATAAAGCAGAAAAAAAATCTCTGTAAAGTATGACTCATCAACTTTTAAGTAGTCTGTTATTAGTGGTCTTAGATTTTCTTTTATTAAACACCTCATATAAAATAAACCTTCAATCTAGGAAAAGATTTGAAAATAAAAACCTGTAATATTTGAGCAATAACTATATTTATTTCATGAGAAGTTATTCAGTAAAATTTTTGAATAGTTAGCTTTGGAACAACACCACATTTGACCCAAAGAAATTTTGTAAAGCATTTTACCCACAAAAAGAAAAGAACGTTCTATTGAGTTTTCTAAAAGGACTATGTGAGCCCATTTGTTTAAACCAAACACTGAATTGTCTTAGATTTTAATGAATCTAGCTGAAAATTTAGCTAAAAAAAACAACTAATTGGAAACCAGATGGCACAGCTACCATTGTTAGCTGAGCATAACCCTGTTGTTTTCAAAAGTGTGTGTCAATTTAGTTCCACGGAACTCATCGTACAAAGTTGCTATTTATTCTGGAAGCCCCTGTACCCTAGATACCCTCTGCACACATATTGGGCAAAGCAGTGCATCTGCCCCCCTCTTAGAAATTAATGCTTTAGAGAGAGAGAGAGAGAGAGAGAGAGAGAGAGAGAGAGAGAGAGAGAGAGAGAGAGAGAGAGAGAAGAGAATATGGAAGTGAGGTAGGAAGGGACTTCATTTTCCTAGGCTTCTGACCTGTTAAGGGGTACATTATTCAGTGATATAATTAAAGCGTGGTAAGAGATACAGCATCATCAGGAAAAGTGCCAGGTACCACTGTAACAAGGCTTTGCAGTACAGGGAAGGTATTGGACTCAATCTCTCACTACAACATGGCCAAGTAGCAAATTACAGCAGAGATCAGTGTGGGTGTTGGTGGAGACATCCATGGGAGGTAAGGTGGGTTCTGGCTGAACTGATTTATCAGAATTTCCTGAGACAGGAGATGGGACATTGCATGTTGGAAGGTGGAGGGTGAGCAACCTAATTAGACATGAAGAGAATTGGTTACTGATGTTGAAGAACACTTAGCAGGGTTATTTTGCTACAACTGTGTTGAAATGCATAGATGGGCCTGACCAACGTGCTGGGCCAAGAATCCTTGTCACATCTTCTTGCACAGCACGAGACACCAAGTTCTCCACTGCAATTTATACCTCAAGGACTTTAGTTAATGAGGACAATAAGAAAGCCATTCTTGACCAGATTAGAACTTGACCAGATCTCTGGAAGAGCTATGGATGAGCTCTTACCCATCATACCGCCACTTAGATCTTGACCAGATCTCTGAAAGAGCTATGGGTGAGGTCCAAGGACAAGGGGAAAGTGACAGTTCAGACCTGTGATTCCATGCAGCGATGAAGGGTGTAGGATTTGTTAAGGGGAAAGTGACCAGGGTTTACTGAAGTTTGTGAATTCATAACCTTTAGCTATGAAGTTATTAAGTAGATAACTTTGCTTCTCTGTGCTCTTTTGTATACATACGGTGCACATGCTCATGTGTATGCATCTTCATGTACGTGTGAATGTGCATGTGTGTGCCTGTGTGCAAGCACCCAAGGAGACCACAAATCAGTATCAGTTGTCGTCTTCTGTTGCTCTCCTTGTTTTTGGAGACAGGGTCTCTCACCAATTTAGCTAAACTAGCTAGTCAGCAAGTGTGAGGGATCCTCCTGTCTCCACCTCCCAAGTGCTGTGATTAAAGGCACACAACACTACACTCGGCTTTTATGTGGGTGTTGGGGATGTGAACCCAGGTCTTTATGTTTGTGCAATAAGCACTTTACTGATTGAGTCGTCTTCCAAGTTCCTTTCCATTGATGGGTGAGTGGAGAAGACTGGAAGATAGAGAATCCATTCAGCCACCCCCCCAACCTTTTGTGAATGGTTGGGTGAGTGAGTTCCATCATATCATTGACATGGTTAGACTCTGGTTGACAGGGTCAACTTCTAGGCCAACAGGGAGGTTACAGCAGTGGTGAATAACTGTCTATTGAAAGCTGTCAGTTCTTCCTTAATTCTAAAACCTGAGCCAGCCTTATCCCATGAGCCATGGGAGAGGTTCATTAAGGTGAACTCTATAGGCTAAGATGGCTGCCTCTTGTCTTAAAGTTTATGCTTAAATATTATGTTTATTCTTGAAATATGCTGTCAGTCCTCTGCCTGAATGAAAGGCCCAACTCTTGATTCTCTCTCATGTGTACACAAATACACACACATAAAATAAAATACATGGCCATTGACTTTGTGGGAAATAAGCTGTGCATATGAGAATTGCAAGCATAGGTCACTACAATCCACTACAACTACTGGACACTCACAGGGGGAAATCAAAGTGAGATGGCACATTTCTCTCAGTGTGTGTGAGTGTGGGTGTGTATGTGTTTGTGTGTGGAAAAGGAAGAAACTCCTGAGCCATGGGATGAGTAACAGGGGTAGCTGGTTATGAAATTATAACGAGATTACCATCATTAAATTGCCTTAGCTGTTACTTCACCAGGTAGATGGGTGAGTCTCCCAGAATATCTGAGAACAATAGGTGAACAGAAAGAATTCAAGAGAACCATGTGGCATAAGCGGAAGTGGGCGTGTTCAGTCAAGGAGTCCTAGAAGGAATGGGGAGGAGTTCTAAGTGGGGACTGGTGGGAAGAAATTTCTTTTTATCTGTCTTCACTTGGAACTTAGCTAACCCCAGCCAAGAGGATCCTGGCCTTGGATTGCCTTTAATGGTGCAGAGGAGGCTTGTGCAGCTTCTGTAGGCAGCTGTTTGGAGAATAGAGTCCCTGCTGGCCCACCTTTCTTAGAGTGAAAAGTGGCCTTGGAATATTGAAGGGAACAGATTGTGACAGTTCAGGCAAGCTCCATAGACCCCCTCACCTTGGGTGGGAGGTGTCTCTAGCCAGAGTTCAAAACTAGATGCTACAAACTGATTGGTCAGGTAAAGACCAATCAACTATCTCTCTGACTTACCTAATGGAAGTTTCACAAACTTCCCTGAAACAAAGCCCAGTCCCTCTTCCACATGGCATCCTGGAAGGAGGACTTTTATTTTCCAGATAAAGCCCCTCACCCCAGCCCTTAGGGCTCAAGATCTCCCTACATGAACCTTTTTTCTCATGATGGGAGCCCTCTGTTATCTTTCTCTTTCCTGCCTGTTTACTTAAACAGCATAGATTTTGGCTAAAACCTCTCCCACAATTTCTCCCCCACTGGTGGCTGGCGAACTCTGAAACTCTCCATGTTCCTTAAATAAAGTCTCTCACTATACCTTACTATCTGGGTGTCTATGATTTGAATTCTTTAACTTTGTAGACAAGAATTCAGGTGCTCCTTAAATTTTGAGGTGCATTGGAATTTTTGCTGGGCATTATGTAAATTCTAATCCTCAGCTCACCCCGCTACAAGATGAGTCATGCGTCCATCTCCTAGACCTCTGTTCGTGGCGTTTTTGTCTCTGCAAGTTGATTCAGGTCAGTAGGGAAATCATTAGTGGGATAGAGTAGCTCTTTAAGGGTTCCTTATTTATTGATGCCCAAGGTTTTTGAATAGTGCCTTTTCGTTGTTCTACTTCTCCACAGCAGTGGGAGTTCTAGATGAAATATTCATCATAAAAGTTTTTTTCCATTATTGCCAGTTGCTCAGAGATATTAAGAGTTATGGCCACAAAGCCTTGGATATAGCCTGAGTTTTCTGCCCACGTGTCTGCCCAGAGATGACACATATGCTTTTCATTTTGCTACCATTATTCTTCATGACGTTGCAGGACATCAGTCATTTCTGCGGAGGAAAAAGGAAGATGGGGAAAGGAAGCACGGATCTGTTAGCACAAGATGAAATGTTTGTCTCTACTAGCAAGGGACAACCTGAATGCAGGGACCATAAAGGCTCTGTGACTTGTACCTCAGGAATGAGATTCATCAGCAAGGAAACCTGAACCCCAACCAGCAGTTGGTATTACAGCGGTGTTCAGAGAAGCTCTGATGGGATTCCATCTCTCCTGGTAGTGTAATGCGATCAGTCTGGGCTGGGATGAAAGGGTAAGGATGACTCCACTCCACAGTGTAAGATCAGCTGCAGCTTAGTGGATGGTGAAGATGAATGGGGTGTTAATGCTCTGGGCAGTTGGTCTCTCTGGTTCTTAGCTGCCAGTGGAAACCCTAGCTGGGCTTTGCAAGTGGCATGCGTCCTCAAGTATCCGTCATGTCTAGCATGTTCTTACTGTCATCAAAATGTTATTTTCCATTCTAAGAAGCCAGATCCCAAGGACAGAGCATTGTGATGATTCCAAGAGAGCTACTGTGACAAAGATAGTTATCATTCTGTGAGCATCTGCCTTGTATGTCACATGGACTCCTTGTGAACTCCTATCTAGGGAAGGAGGCATCACCATTCTCAGATGAGGACACTGAGGCCCAAAGTGGTTCAAGTGTTAAGGGTAGAACTGGGCTTTAGACTCCAGCGACACTGAGTCATTTTACACACTGCTACTATGAACAGTTGCATAGGCTCAATGAAAATTTCATTCACATAGAGCCTATGAAAAGTGAGTTTCTAGTCCAAGAGGCCTTCACTACTGCCACGAGCATAGTTCCTGGGTTCTTCCAGGACTGGAGGATCTCAGCCAATCTCAGCACAGTGGTGAGCAGAGCCTTCTTCTGCGATGGAACAAGCTCCACACTGTGCCCTTTATGATGTCATTTCTCCTCTTGTTTGCCAGCCCGCTTCCATCCATAGTAAACAATTGCTGGTGAGGACTTTGGAGTTTAAAGAAAGAAGGAACTGATGTGCAGATCTAAGTAGGCCTGTGTCTCAGCAACTGCTCCGTGCCTTGTGCTATGTTCACATTTAACCTGATGACAGTCCCACCCTCATCAATGTCATTGCAGTGTCCTCCGTGTTTATTTTGATCCAGTCACCATCCTAGGTAAACTACTTCCAGGGAAGGCAGTGGACACACATGGATGGAGCCCAGATCTCAGAATCTCCCTTCCTGCCAACAGCAATAAACGGTTGGGTCAGTAGGAGAAGTCATTCAGATGATACCACAATTGTTCATCCACGTTGTTGTTTTTTTTTTTTTTTTAAGGCTCTCCAACCTGGAAGCTTAGAAGAATGGCCAGCAGAGGCTGGAATATTTCTTGAGGTGTTTATGAAGTAGGTTCCCAGACTCTTCATGGCCAGCCTTTGTCTTTCATGTCAGGCTGTTGTTGCTTGTGAGCACTCGTGAGTATTTCAGAAGAGAGCTCCCCAAGCCTCATGCTTGGTTAAAATAACATCTCTCCATTTGCATCTGGATTATGTTCCAGCAGTATGTTATCTCTCCTAGACAACTGTACCACACCAGCTGCTAAACCTCTGTACACATTTTGCTTCTCCTAATTTTTCACTTCTCAGCTGGTATCTCTCTGGATCTTGGACATTGAGAATTATTGTCTTTTGTTGAATTTCTGGCAATGTGAGAAATTCTAGTTGTTTGCTTTTTGTTCTTATATATAATGAAGTAGACAAAATACGTGAGGAAGCAGGTAGGACATACTTGAGAGAGAAACAAAACTTCAGGACGAACTCTAAAACAATAGCCAGCCTCAAAACGGGTAAGGGGATGAAGCAGTTGATGTATTTTATTTTTGCCTTGTTGGGAATTTTATTTCTATTCTTTTCATCTTCTGTGTCGGTGTTAGTAAATGCCTGTTTTCTTGGGTCTCAGAATACTTGGTTGTGCAGTTCTTTTTCTTTCTGTGATTCTATAGAACTAGCTTCCTTCAGTTCCCCAGGGGCACCAGCTCCTGTCTGCCTCGCTGTCACCACATTCCCACTGTGACTATAAACTCGAGAGATGGGACAAATCTGAAAGCCTTTAGAAAGCACAAAGCAAATGTCTTTGGTGATAATGGCTTTTCCATATCCTTCCAATAGAAAAATATTTCTGAAATGCTAAGCAGTTTTGCTCCTTTTGGGCCTGTGACATGAAGTATTTTGGGTTTTGCCCAGGTTTAAGCACTGGAGCTTGAATTTGTCTCATCTCCTGATTCATGAGACAATATTGTTTTTATTCAGCTCTTCTTGAAGAGGTGGATGGTGGGTAAGTACTTGGGCTACCTAGCAAGACCCTTTTTTGGAAATTTGCCTTGCAAGATGTTTGAAAATCTGTTGATGAGCAAGTGATGTCCAGGTAGTGACTAGAAACCTAGTTAAAGCTCACATCCAGTGTTTGCAAAACAGGACACTTCCAAAATTCTGTGCAGCCTGGTTCTGATGCCATCTTAGCTATAGCTAAGTCATGAAGCATCACTTGTAACTCGTCCGCAGCTGATCTCAGGCCATTTTAGAAAAATCTACTATTTCCTCAGGGGAAGAAGGCTGGGTAGATCTTGAGGAATCTTCTTGGTTTATTTGAACCTGGGATTTTCTATAATCCAAAGTGGCAGTTCATATTTGTTCTGCCCATATAAGGTTTTGTGGTCAGAAACATCACTCCTTTACTTTCCAAATTGAATCGGAATTGAATAAAAGCATTACAACCTAATGGTTGCCATCTGAAGGATAAGATGTGTTTATTGGGGGCTGAGGAGATGGCTCAGCAGTTAAAGGTGCACACTTACGAAGCCTGATGGCTGGGTTCGATTCCCTAGTACCCACATAGAGCCAGATGCACAAATTGCACACGTGTCAGGGGTTCATTTGTAGTGGCCAGAGGCCTTGACATGCCCATCCTCTGTTTCTGTCTCTCAAATAAATAAAATATTTTAAAAATGTGTTTCTTCTCTTAATTTAGGGGCTAAGGCTGAGGTGAGGTGTTTTTGCAACTCCTATGTGACTTTCAGATGTATTCAGAATGGCTTTGTCATTTGAATCATTGGACACCCCATGTGATTAATCTATATCTAAATCCCTTTTTATTCTGCTTCTCAGATCACAGTTAAATAAACATATTTATCTTTGAACACATGGAAAACCTGGAGCCCATTTTCTACAGTTCACTTTTCTTGCTTATCATTTTTTTGATTATAAGATAAAATTAAAAGAATGGATCCCTGTTTTGCATTATCGGTGCATAAACTGTACCACAAAATGATGAATGTGTGCTAAGAATAAACCCAAAATTGATATTTAGTTCTTCAGTGTTATTTGTTCAGTGACAGGTAGATCTATGAGTCTGTATTTGGAAATAGGTTCAAAACCTCATTCAGGAAAGGAAATTTGATCAGTAATATTATCATTGTTTTCTAACAGAAAAAAGACAAATATTCAGGGGTTATTAATACCAGCACAGTGAAAAACTGAGAGGTGATATTTGTACCTAACTTTTATTTTGGTGATATATGTATTGACTTTACAGTTATAGGTAGGGAATCTGGACTTATACATGAGATTCTGTGGTTAACATGGGCAGGGGTGAGCAATATTAAAACTTAAGGATGTAGTTCTCTATTCCTGGTAGATGAGCCTCCCATGGTGTGAACAGATGTTCATTGTCCTTTCATGGTATAGTAAACGTGATAGATTAAGGGCCAGAGAATTGGAGAGTGAGGACAGCTTGGGATACACTGGGGTAAGAAGAATGGGTGAATGCACAGCAAGAAAGTCAATTGATCTTTCCAAGATTACTTTCATGTTTTATGAAATGATTTTAACATAGCCAGGCTATATGAAGGTCAGCCTAAGTGAGTGATGGAAGGTCTCTTTTACAAATGCTAGAAGTTACTATCATTTTCCAGTTATAATAAACGTATCCATAAAAGAAAAGGAAACATAATGTAGTTATTAATCATTTACTTCTTGATGTGAATTAAACATTTAAAGGCAGATTTTTTTTTAGAAATGAAGTGTAAATAGGCATATTTATGTCTGATAGTCTGAGCCTTTGTCCAGCAAACAGATGGTGAAAGGCACACTAAACATGTTTTTTGGTTCTGTTTTTATGTAAAGGATAGAAGGCTGCCCAGCTACATTCTTTCTCCTGCTGACATGTCTAAAAGTATCATTCATAATCCCATCATCCCACTGTTTCCTCATCTTCAAGACCTAATTTTTAATTTTGTGGGTTTCTTTTTTTTTTTCAGAACTGGGTGCCTGGATTTGGACATTGAGCATTTCCTTTGGGGAAGATGTTAGAAAATATAATATTTATTAATCAAACTTACCTTAGGGTCTTGATAGCCCAGTCAGCTGAAACTTCTTTGCTGGTACATTTGAGAAATACTTATAAAAATATTTTTATTTATTTGTAAGGAGAGAGAGAGGGGAGAGAGAGAGAGAGAGAGAGAGAGAGAGAGAGAGAGAGAGAGAGAGAGAGAGAGAGAGAGAGAAAGCAGGCACACTAGGGTCTCTTGCCACCGCAAAGGAGCTCCAGATGCATGTGCTACTTTGTGCATCTGGCTTTACGTGGGTGCTAGGGAGTCCAACTAAGACTGGCAGGCTTTCCAGGCAAGTTCCTTTTACCACCGAGCCATCTCTCCTGCCCCGAGAATCGTTTTTAAAAGATGTATGGTGATCTGAATGTGAACTGTCCCCCACAGGCTCATGTACTTGAGCATTTGGTTTCCAGTGAGTGGAGCTGTTCTGGAATGTCATGAACCTTTAGGAGGTGACACATTGCTGGAGGAAGTCACTTGAGTCACTTGGGGTGGGCTTATAGTTTTATAGTATGGTTTTATAGTATATAAAAACTTATAAAACTATAAAACTTATATATATATATATATATATATATATATATATATATATATAAGTTTTATAGTATGGTTCCACTGGCTGATTGCTCTTTCTTTCTGACTACGGATGCAGTGTGACTGGCTGGCTTCCACCCTCCCCTACCATGATGGATGCATCCCCTGGAATTGCAAGCTGAAAGAAACTTAACTGGAAGGTCCTTCTTGTCAGTTACTTTATCACAACAATGAGAAAGTAAATAATACAAGGTGTCTTCTAAGTTTCTGTATTATTGAAATCAGATCTCTGGGAAAGATTAGCTTAGCTGCCTCTCTTCCCCTCCTCCCTTTTTTGTTCTTTTGAGGTGCAGGCTGACCTCAAACTCTCGATCCTCCTGCCTCAGCTTTTCAATGCTGGGGTGACAAGTGTGTACCACCACACATGAAATAGCTTAGCTCTCTGGCCCAAAGCACAAAGTAAGGGTGAGGTCACAGGAGGAAGCTGAGAGAGAGCTCACTGTAGTGTTGGGCTTTGGTTAGACTTAGCAGACCAGCCCAAGGACAGAGGAAAGGGGTGAGGCTGTGTTCTTACAATCAGAGATCTTCCCAGACCCACTGAGCCTGCCCAAAGGGTTGCTTTTAATATACCATGTACTTCAGTGATTTTAGGAAATTCAGTGACAGCAATTTCCTTCTCCCCATGGAAAAACTGTACATTATCAAACCTATCACTGCTCTGTCTGCCCCACACTATTTAAATTTTCTAAAATGCCCCTATTTTTCTCCTGCTTGGTAAGATGTTAGCTGAATGTCACAATATTTCCGATTCAGATGTTGTCTGTCACAAAGACCTAATACAGCTGCCACC
Organism: Zapus hudsonius; assembly: GCA_004024765.1. Classification (NCBI taxonomy): domain Eukaryota; kingdom Metazoa; phylum Chordata; class Mammalia; order Rodentia; family Dipodidae; genus Zapus; species Zapus hudsonius. The sequence continues at coordinate 49,176 of PVHP010002009.1, read as the reverse complement.
TCACCGACCCCATTCTTGCTTAGCTTTCTGACAACATTGGGACTAGAGATTCCAGCGTCTAGAAATGGAACTCACCAAGCTAACTTCTTGCAGCAAATGTGAATGTCAAAGAGCCAGTTCTGTACAATGATGTAAAATCCTGCTCAGAGTCCCTCCATGCTGGTTAGCCAAAGCTTATTTCAGTGTTTTCCCGTCTCCGTGGGGGAGGGGAGCAATGCAGAGTTAGCACAGCCATGCGCAGTTCTGTGTACTTACATACACTCCCTGTCTGGGCTCATCAAGAGATAATTTCTTAATGCTGTGAAATGGAACCTTAGGACTTTGCAGGTAATATTAGGGACAAATGTCCATTCTTTTGATGATTTTTACTTTCATCCTTTCCTTCCCTCCACCCCTCCCCATTTTAACATAGCTACCTTCACAAGTGAACATATTAATTTTCCCCAGCTCTCTGTGGTCCCTGGCTCTTCTTAGGCTTCGAATATTTAAATAGAGGGGAGCTTTGCACCCGATCGGTCATTTCCTCTGAATCCATTGCATGCCTGGCACTAGGTTGTTACCAGAGGATGAAATGCTGAACCCAAGGGACGTGTAGAAAGAAGCATTACGAAGATGCAGTTACAAAGAAAGTGACTGGAGGAAAACTCGACTTTTTCATCTTTTTTAAGTCTGTTTTTGGCAGAGCTAGTAAGTACAGAATTGGCACAAATAGATATACACACAGCAGAACTTATCTGACGGAACACCCTTTTCTTCAAAGAAAGAGCTTGTTTCCTCTTATTTGAACAGCATTATAGTGGCCCTCCATATTGGGATCTTTTGGTGATCTTTTGGTACAAACTACAGAGCTGCTTTTCTGGTCTCATATCATGTTAGTTTCCCAGTGGTTTTTGTTTAACCTCATCCCTCCCTCTTTCCATACTGGGTTAAAATGATATTAAATGCAACAAATCAAAAATACTCCCTAACAGATGGGCCATTATTCGGTTTCAATATTCAGAGGGATGTGATGACGGCAATTTCACAATGATTTAAGCATCAATAGCATTAGTGTCTAGAGACAAAATCCATTTTGAGTGCAAGTCCTGGTAATTTTGTTAAGTCAAATTGGATGCACTATTTATATGAAGTATCAGAGCATGTGTGTGAAATTCAGTTCTTGGTCATTGGGACCTCAACCAAGTACATATGCTTTGCAGGTTTTAGTCTTGATGAACATCTGGCATCAGCCTGTATTTCTTTCTCGTGCCTCTATCTAGCTATCCAACCTGCTTAGAAGAACGGTCGCAAGATAGTGACAGTTACCCATTTAGTTGACTCTCCACTCACACCATTCCAGGTTCAGTCCTTGCAGGCTTTTGACAGCATGCGAGAGTAGCCTCATTCAGAACATGATTCCTAGTAGTCTTTTTATTTTTATTTCTGGTGTGTGCACATGTGTGTACAGTGTGTGTGCTGTGGTGTGTGATGAGATGTGTGGTGTGTTCACAGATGTGTGCATCTTGTGCACATGTGCACAGAGCCCAGAGGGGAACATTAAGCAATGTCTATTTTGCTCATCTGCCTGTTTCCTTGAGACTGATTTCTCCCTCAATGCATTCTTGCTATTTTTTTTTCAGCAAACCCCAGTGATACTCTGGTCTCCATCTCCCTTCCCCAGAGGAATGGGGATCTAGACATATGTAGCCCCCCCCCCACAACTGTAGATTTGGGTGCTGGGGAATTGAACTCTGGCAGTTCACAAGCACTCATAACCACTGAGCCATCTTTTCAGTTCCGTGAGTTGTCCTTTTTTAATGGATTCCTCCCTTTCTTTTACTTTGGGAGGTTTTCACATCTGTGCCCCGGCATCTTCCCATGGTTGAGGTTCTTCCTGACCCCATGAAATTACCAGTGTGTGCTTGGACATAGTCTTACCTCCAGTGGACTGATGCCTGCCCATAAACTTGCAGATGACATCCATAGATGATGCCTTTTGCTGATCACACTGTTTGCCCTCATATGTCCAGATGGACTTCAGCCATTCTATGTTGACATACATACTTTCAGATGTTCTATAACACATTACATGTGTGATCATTCGTTATTTAGAGCTTTTACACAAGATGTGCTATATTTGATAATGGTCTTGGGTGCCATCAATTAATGATTAGTGTAACAGAGTACTGAAAAAATAACTCGGTGGCAAAGGCAGAAATTCCCAATGTAGAGGAATAATGCATTTGAAGCATTTTTAGAGCAGTATAAATTTTATAGAGCTTTAATGTTAGCAAATTTAGTTTTATAATGCCTTTGATATTATTTCTCAGGTTTCCCTGATGGAAACTGAGGTTCAAGGACATATGAGTGATTTGCGCAGGGTCACAGCACATAGCTAATGGTGGTGCCTCCTGGTACAGATTGGAGGCTCTCTGGCTACAGGTACAGCCTTACTTTTGTCTTCCAGGGCTGAAAGAGTTGGAGTCTCTTCTGTCCTCTGAGACAGCTAGCTGCATGACCTTGAAGGAATGGGATTGAATACGTTAATAAAAGCAGACTAATATATCTGATATTTTTTTGCAAACTTTCAAGTCTACCAAATTTTGGAAAAAGAGATAGAGAAAGTGCATAATGGAATCCCTGAATACTTTGGGGAACCAGGGCTTGGGTTACATCAAAATTTTTGAGGTTTTGAAGCTATTTAAGCCAACTTACTTGTGAGAGAAGTTGACTTATCCATCAGCACCCTGTCTCAGGTGGCCAGAGCCATCTTCCTCCTCTAGGCCTGTTCCAATGAGCATTTGAAGGGACCATCACTACCAGAACACAGAGCTTCCATACAGATAGGAATGAGCTACCTCTGACAAAAGAGAGGCCAAGATGTACTGAAGACTATGGAGAGTCTTCCTAAATGCATGCTGTCTGAATTATGGATAGGAGTTGGGTGAACCTTAGTGAAGCAGTACCAGAGACAGAGCCATGCAGAGAGCCTGGCCTTTCCACGTGAGTGACGTCGCCTCACTTCACGGCAGAATGGGTTGTGGGAAATTAGGCAGTGATCCATGTCCATCTCAGCTTAGCAAGCACACTCTCAGCTTGATACAGGTTAGGGAGCCACTAGGGATACAAAGATAGACAGAGTGAGCTGCTGAGGCAGGTTGGATGGGTGGAGAAGCCCCAACTGACAGTGAAAGTCCCTGTCTGCCTCAAGAATGAATAGTCATGGAATAATGGTCTGTGAGAATGTCTGAAGATATTCCCACACGTCTTTCATTTAAATATGTATAATAAGGGGCAATAGTAGCTAATGTCATAAGTGGTACATTTGGCATTTTCTCATTTGTCATTTGTGTAATGAATTATTCAAGGTAGAATCTGGTCATGTTTACCACCATGGTTTCATTAAGTGTGCCTTTAAATCTCTACAATCCTAAGGGCCACCCAAGATGGACAGAGGCGTAACCAACTGCAAATGAAACCCCTCATTTGCCATTTCTGCTTGTGGCCCCAGCTCCTCCACCCTTTGGATCGGCAGCAGGTGCTCTGTCTTCTCGGGTAATGGAGGGCCTGAGAGATTCTTAATCAAAGAAAGCGACAGCTCCATTAACATCTAAAGGAATCTCATATTCACATTTGCATCCTGAAATGTACCGGGCTTGAAAATATGCACTCTAACCTTGCTTTATCTCCCTAAATCATCCTGACCGTGCCTTGGAGTAGAGAGCTAGTTGGAGCTGGTTTAGAGAATGATTGCACATGCCACTGTGGGCTGGATTGATGTTTGATGGGGTAAAATGGTTTTTAACTATTTTTGTTGCCTTGTTAGCTAGCTAGCTGCCTTTAATATTTCTATAAGAAAGAAAGCACGATGCAAAGATACATTTGAACAGAATTTCATAAGCTTCCACACTCCAGGTAATAACCAGAATACTGAAAATAAAACTGTCACTTTCACTTGCATTATAAGTCAAATTTATAGCTTTCTCTCATTGATAACTTGGTCCTAGACTAAAGCAAGATCGCTATTTTATTATTTCATGTTCAAAGATTGAAATAAAGAGGTGCTAAGTGAGATGATTGAAGATGGAAAGATCACAGGATTCGACAGCAAAGCCTCCCTCCCAACCTTGGCCTTGCCATTAACTGGCTGACATTCTGGAGAAAGCACCTAATTTTGGCTTGTTTATAACTGATAAACATTTGAGTCTGAGGATCGGGAAGGACACCCCTTCTTACTGCTCAGGCTGTCGACTTCCCATGACCCAGGTCCCTTGTGCTCCTGAAATCATAAATTGGCAGTGCTCCAGGCTCTGAGCACAGCCTTTGATGCGGGTTTATGCTTCCTCACACCCGCACACCTGCTCTTTGATGTCGAATAAGCCCTCTGGTCTTCTTTGTCAGTTTCTCCACTCCATGAAACTTTAATGACTTGTCTCTCCGGCCTAGTGCCTCATGATACCACAGTTTAATCATTTTTAGCCAACATGTACAATCTCCCTAGCCCTTTGTTCTGTCCGATCATCCACCTTGCAGACCCCTAAGAACAGTCTACACATCTGATTTCCCTTTCTGTGCTTGGGCTCTGTAACTCCACTCAGCACCACTCACTCAAGTACCGCCTTTATCCGCTTTCCCCAGTCCCTGAAATACTTAGCCTGACCGTTCACCTCTTCCCTGGTCTCTTCCCTTTGGGTCCTGCCTTCACTCCACTGTGCAGAGCACCTGCTTCTGTGTTCCTTAGAAACAGTAGTAAGATTGGCCAGCCATGGCCCACTGGACAGAGGTGTGCCTCTGTCTGCAGAGCCTCCCCTGCTCACTTGTGCTCTGCCCTTCTTCCAGGACTTTCCCTGCAGGTATAAGAGAGCCTTTCTGTTCTGGTGTTTGCTCCCCTCTTCCTGAATCACCTTTCTTCTTCCTCGGAAGTAGCGCCATGGAGGTTTCCAGTGCTTGTCCACACAAACTCCTTTCTACTCCCCACTCCTACATCTCTTTATTTCTCGACGTTTCCAACAGGTTGTCATGTTCATTTACTTACATTCAAATATTCATAGTCTATAAAAATGTGAAACAAAAGAAAATCAGGGGTGGAAATATTTTTTTATATTTGTATTTGAGTAGGATTTTGATAGTTAGAAATGCACCTTTGGGCAGAGAAGGAAAGGACCCTGTTACTATTGAAATGATTTTTGCTAAAAATTAAAATGTGTTAAATGTGGCTTTGCCAATTTAAATATGGTAATAAAGTTCATTTGCATATGACCTGTGTAACTGAGAGGCCAGAGGATTAAATTACAGGTCAAAAAGGGTGTCTTTTTGTTTGTTTGTTTGTTTGTTTGTTTGACCATACTAGAGATTAAACCCAATGCTAGACAAATGTTCTACCAATGAGCTGCATCCTCACTTCTCATTTGACTTGTTGTTTTGAGATAAAATCTCACTGAATTGTGCTGATGAGGCTTAACTCCACTGTATAGCCCAGGCAGGTTTAGAACTTGTGACCCTCCTGAGTAGTTGGAATTACAGGCCTGCATCATGAGGCCAGCTAACATATTCACCGAAAGCTATGGTAGAAATAGTATTTTGACAGATTAAAGAGTGATTTGGGGGCTGAATAATGTAAACTCAAATGCAGTAAATCCTTTCTCCCACTTGCAGCATTTATTAATGTGTCTGAGACAAATCTGCCCCGTTAAGAGTGTGCATTTGAGAATCGCTGCAATGCTGGTTATTTGAGTTGCTGTCTGCTTTAGCTTATTCCTGTGGGACCTCTGACCTTAAATTAGTAGGGAATATTCAGGTCCTCAATGGGTGAGATAATCTATGTCACTTCCGTCCTTGCAGATGGTCTGTGAAATGAGAATTGTGTTTTCTAAAGAATTCACAAGGTTTTCTTTTGTAAGTTGCTGGGGAGACGGCTCAGTGGACAAAGCCCTTGCCACACAAGTGTGAGTGTCTGAGTGCAGGTCCCCAGACCAGCATATAAGCTGGAAACTCCTGGAAGGTGTCTACAATCTCAAAATGCCCTCAGTCACATGGGAGGCAGAGTCAGGAGAATTTTCCAGAAGCTCTTGGGCCAGCTAGCCTGGAGGACACAGAAGTGAACAATGAGAAATTCTGAATTCACACATAGCAGCATACATACACACCACACACACACACACACACACACACACACACTACATGCTATGATCATTGTTGGCCAAGCTTGATTCTGAGGAGGCCTCTGAAAATGGAATAGAAAATAGAAGTTGACATATCTTGTTAACTTCCTTTGGGAGTAAAATCCACTAAAATGAATTGGTTGTGCAAAAAAATTAAATAATTTTAGTAATAATTTTATGACAAAACCCCCTCAGAGTCGAATATAGTGTATTGGTGCACTTTTTAGATTGTGTAATGATCTGGTGGTTTGATGGTTTTGATCTTGTTTTTAGTTTACTATAAATATTATGTTCAATTTTTATAGAATTAGTATTTTTTGTTCTTAAGACTTTTGGGGGCAGGGTGGGTAAAAACCAAATCACATTCCAGTATGCACTGAAATCCATTTCAATATATAGAAATGATGTCATTTCACAATTCTTTTCCTAAAATATTTTTATTTACTTATTTTCATGTTGAGAGAGGCAGAGAGAAGAGAAAGAGAGGTGGGGGAGAGATTGAGAGAGAATGGGTGTGCCAGGGCCTCTGGCCACTACAAACAAACTCTAGATGCATGCGCCACTTTGTGCATCTGGCTTTATGTGGGTGCTGGGAAATCAAACCTGGGTGTTGCGGTCAGCATCCTAGTTGCTGCGCAGAAAGAACCCAAACAAAAGCGGCTTGTGGAGGAATGGGTTTATATGGACTCTAGGGGAGACTCCATCCTGGCAGGGAAAGCAATGGAATGAGGAGAGGGGTGGACATCACCTCTGCCACAGCACTGGAAACAGCGGCAGGAAGGTGTGCCAAACACTGGCAAGGGGGAGCTGGCTTATAACCCCATAAGCTCGCCCCCAACAACACAGCTCCATGGAGGTTGTAAAATCCAAACTGCCATCAGCTGAGGATCAATTACCCAGAACACATTCATTTGTTTGTGGGGGACACCTGGATCAAACCATGACACTGGGTCATTAGGCTTTGCAGGCAAGTGCCTTAACTGCTGAGCCATCTCTCCAGCTCTCATTTTTTTTGTTATTAAATGCCAGTTTTCCTTAGTAATGGACCAGTGTACTGGTTGTATTTATGAGATGTTGTGAATTCCTGAAAAGGTATTGTCAAGGTTAGATAACTACACGGAAATTTATTGTGGACGACAAACATGAAATGTTGACTCCATAAGATCATCCATAAGGGCTCACGAATTTCTATTTCCCTTCTTTATAAAACTCAGGAAAAGTTAGAGATTTGCCTAGAGCTTTATTAACACATTGGAAGCTGATCAACATTCTAAACAGAAGGTGTGCTTTTCCACTCCCTTGGCGCCTCTGAATGCTTCCAGAGTCTAAGCTTTCTGAAGTTATTTTCTGAACTCTTTTCTCAGAAAGAATTCTCTAAACTATAAAACCAGAAATATGATGTTTTTGAAAAGTATTCCTCAGCCTTTAAAGCATCGTCTCTATCATTGCTGTATATGTTTAAATACTCAAATCTGTTAGCTGTTGACTGTTGATTGATATATTAATATACTTATTAGTTTTAAATTACTATCACTGGTTTCTTACATGTGAGACACATTTTTCTTGGGTAAGCTTTAAGCTGTCATATGGTCTAGTTCAGTAATTGATCACCTGAAGCTTGGTTATTTTGCTGAAAGGAGCACTGTTTTTTCTTTCTTCACATGCCTCCTGAAGATAGGACCACCAAGAAACAGATCCCTAATTTTGCAAAGGCAGATTTCTGAAATCAATGCTAAATAAATGTACATTTCATCTCCTGAGTAATAGGTAGATACCTGACTCCCAAACTGGTTGAAGTCCAATCCTGGCAACAGGCTGGAGTTATGTTTGATATTGCTACATCAGAAGCCATTAGAACAGGCATTGTTTCTGGGTCTTTGGCCATATGCTGCCCCCCCCCAACCCATAGCTAGGGAAGAGGAAGTACAGAAAAAAAGTTTACTTCTTCACACTTCCCCTCAAGGGACTTCAGCTGATTGGTTCCAGCAGTGACTAGCTCCTTCTTTTCACACTGGTGTCAAGAAAGGGTTGACAAGTATTTTGGTTCTAAAAACATAGCCTCACACTTACTTGGCACGTGTAAAGTTGCATCTTTCAGCTCTGCTGGTATGAATAAAATGTAGTCACCTCTATGTCTGTACTTTTAGTCGAAGTTTTCAATGTCCATGTTGTTAACTTATAAATACAATAATTACATATTTACATGAGTTTTCTTTGATATAAAATATATTTTGATCACTAAGCCTTTAAATTTAAAGTTTAAGCTTTAGAGAGAATTCATATAAAGGGAGGAAGACAATACCTTTCTTATTTCATTGACTTCAATGCAAGGTCAAAAGGAAAAGACAACATCTGCCATATTGGTTCATGGAAAGGTGCCTTCTAATTAGAGTAATTATTCTACCAGAGTTGTTATACCTTCAATCTGGAAGTGCAGAGAGAGAGAGAGAGAGAGAGAGAGAGAGAGAGAGAGAGAGATTGGGAAGGGTATCCAAAAGGTAAAGAGTTCATTGCTATAGCATGTGGGTTGTTCGTTGGCCCACTCGACAGACACTGATGTACTGTTGAAGATGAAATGATGATCAGAAAAGTCCTGGACATGAGACACTTCCATTAAAGTGCAAGAGATGCTTAATACCCATGACAAATAAATAGAATATACATGTGAGTTGATCCTAAAGGCATGGAGAAATGGTAGTAAGAATCAGGTGGAGAAGCTGGGGAGACAGCTCAGTTGGTACAATGCTTACCTTCAAATGAGAACCTGAGTTCATTCCCTGGAATCCCCCCCAAGAAAAAACCCCCATGAGAGTGGTGGAATGCATGTACCTGTAATCTATTTTGAGGGGACACAGGAGGATCCCTAGCCTAGATAGCTAGGCAGGCTGGCCTAATTGGTGAATCCCAGGCAATGAAACCTTGTCTCAAAAAAGTAATGAGGATGGCACATGAGATTATCCTTTGACCTCTAGCTACATGCATCTGCACACACACACACACACACACACACACCTTCACATATGTGAACACGCACATAAATTTAAAAAAAAAAGAATCCAGATTGAGTTGAAATTTTAGATGTGGTGTCTAGGGAAGGACTTTTGGTGACGTTGGCGTCTAGACTTGGCACCTCGTTGGAAAAGGGCACTGGGTCTGCACTGTGGCTGGAGAGAACCAGCATGAGAAAAGACCAGAAATAGGCCTCATCATACACTAAGAACACTGTGATATCTCTGTCAGCCAGGCACAGTACCAAATGTTTTAACATATGTTCATTTAAGCCCCACTGCAACACAGTGAGCTAAATATTTTATATCTATTTTACAGATAAGGAACTTACAAACCAAAAGTAACTCTAAGACCCAATAAGTCATCCAAGGGCAACTCATACCTTCCCAAAATCTTTTTCCATTTCTTGATTCTGCTGTGTGGGATTGGTGGAGCCTAGCACAGATCTGTGTCTCCTGACCCAGGTTGAGAAGATGGTCAGAACGGTCAGCAGGATGCCAGCCTTGCCCTTCTCACAGTCTCTGGTACATCAGCAGAAACTGCAGGCATGAAAATATGGCAGAAAGGAGAATTTCACTGGAGTCAGGGAAACCTCACCATCCTGGAGAGAAAGCTACCTGGCAAGGCAGTCATATTGCAGCTAAATTTAGCTGCAGATCAATGCGTTTCTTAACACATCAGCCAAGACCCCATTTAGGCCTGCCCAGAGCTCAGGGCATGGCTTACTTCTTCTAAAGAGCCCTTGTTTCTTCTTGGGGTGATATCATATTTCACCCAGCGTCCACTTCCCAAGGTTTTAGACAAAAGTGTTCCTAGCATTACTGTCTTATAGGGGAGGGTACATACTTCATAAAGCCACTGGGTCCTTGTTTCCAGCAACTAGCATCCTAGGGATGGGTGTGTTTGCTGTTAAATTGCTACACTCTGGTGGCCGCACATTGAAAGATGAATGTATAAGAGTCACCTTACATATATCCCAGAACTTCTACTTGTCTAATGTCCCCTTTGTCCTCCTGCCTTCCTACTCAGACACACTCTGTGCCAGCATGGGAGGCACCTGGACATAGGGAGACATTTCAGTCCATGCAGAGATCTGGGCCTGCTGCTATTTCAGATGGATTGACCAATAGGCCATAATATTTCTCTTTATACAGTGGAGAATCCATACTTGGCTGCTAGGTTCTTTGGCCATTTCCAAGAAACTTCAGTTCTCTTGTACTTAAGTATGTCAAAGGTGATAAACGTTTGTCAGTGACATAGAACTATGATACTTCATCTTTCTAAAAAAATTGAATTCTATTGTCCATATTTCTTGGAAACAGATCATGTCCAGCAATTACAAGATCATACACTCCCATTTTGAGAACGATGCATTGGATAAGGCAGATAGATACCTTTACCCTCTTACATATTTTTAGCTTATTTTAATCAAAATAATATATCATCACCTTAAGCTGCCAATAGTTAACAGCCATAAGCATTTGAGAGGACAGAAAGTTATGAAGATTTATTAAGATTGTGAATATTTACTAAGAACTAAATATCTTGGACAAAAATTTTCTAAGGGACATAGTTTCCAAAACTAATATGGTCAGCAGAAATTATGCCTTTGTGTACAGCCAGATTCTGTTTAGAACTAATACTTCTTTATCTGTGTTTTAAAATTCTAGAATATGAAATTTAATTAGGAGCCAGTGAGGGTCTTGGAAGAGGTCCATTAGTTGCATCAAAGTACACTCATTTTTGGATGAAGCATTCAGTCGCCATAGCGCTGGGAATTGTATTGTCTGGGTCCTAAAGACTGAGGCCTTTTAGGATTTTTTGAAGTATTCCCTTCATCCAAAAAAATTATTTATAAAATGTGTACTAGCAAAGGAAGAACAATTCCAATCCTATATCCCCTTCCCTCACCCCATAAGTGATCCCCAAGGGGAGGCCTTATCTGGTCATTTCTGTACCATGAATCATTTCTGCATAGACTACAGCATCCATTGGGTACCCATTAATAAGGGGTTTCCCTCTTTTGACCCATTGACATTTAAGGCTCAATAATTCCTTGTTAGAGGAAACAGTAGCCTTTGCAATATGGAAATTTTAACAGCCTGCCTGGCCCCTACCCAGTAGATGACCATAGCAGAAGTCACCGCAATCAGATGTCTGCAAATGTTGTCACATGTCCCCTGGAGGGCAACATTACCATGTTGAAAACTACTGCTTTAACGGGTCTGAGGTTGAGTGTAACTGCAGTTTTTAGCATAAAACACACACTACATTTTAAGCAGCTGTCCCTCTCCCCAGATATAGACTATAGACATATAATGATGCATGTTGTGATAAAGGAGACATTTGATTCACAGCCGTCGTCGTAGTCCCTTTTTTTTTCCTCAGGAATCATTACGACTTCAGTAAATTGCTCACTAAATTTCCTCTGTCACCCCTGTTCCTGCTCAGCTTCAACTAAAGCCCATTGAAATTGATTTTTGTGTCAGCCATAGAACAGAGAGAGATCCAGTAAGGACATGAAAGCTTCCCTTTCATTTCTAGTCTTTTCCCTCCCATATTACTTTAGATTTGGTGGGCCCTAATTATATTCCAGTGCTTTCCAGGCTGACATTTCTTTTGTTTTAATTAAAACTTCTGGAGGTTTGAGGGCATGTGGGAGAGGGTTTATTCATCAGCAGCCCCAAGAAAGAGTCGATGGGGTCCCCCTGTATGCGCCTGAGTGTGCTGGGAACACTGTGGCCCTTGTGCTTTCTGACAGTCTTCAACATGCAGGCCCGCCTTACCACTGCCACTGCTGGCGTCCTCGGGGTGTCTGAGACTCGCTGTGGGTGGACAGCTTCCTTCTGAAACACAGCACTGTCTTTTTATTATGACTGTCATTGATCCTCTCGGGTTCCCCTACCCATGGTGCCTTATGATCCATAGCCAACACCTCCCACTCCTGCCCGCAAGGCTATAAATCTCCGACTACAGGGTCCTGTATCAGGTGTCCCTGGCAAACCTGTGCAGAGCCAGGGGAGAAGATGATAGATGCCTGATCCTGTCCTCAGGGAACCCAGCTGGATTGTGAACCCTGGAGCCTCCTCAGCTAGCTAGTCAGCACTTGGAAAAGAACTCTGAAACAAAGCCCCCAGATCATGTGGCCCTTGCCTCCAGTGAGGGACCCCCTTCCTTTGTCACTCTAAGAAGGGTCAAGTTCTATTAGACTTCCCCCAGGTAAAGCTCTGATGGATCACTCAAGTCTCCCAGTGATCTGTGGTAGCTTACCAGGCACACCAGCCCTAGACACTCCATGTTTCACTTCATGTTAGACACTTGCCTTTTGTAAGAAGCTATCCAAGGCGATGGCAGAAGAGTCAGTGAACTTTAGGCAGATACTTTTCCTTCTATGGTGTAGAGGCCAGCTGCCTAGGAGTTTGAACCATAAGGACCAAAGGCACGGAGTGAGGGAGCTCAGAGGAGAGAGGGCTGGTTCCTTCATCACTCCTATGAGCTGCTGTAAGCTGCTGAGGGCTGTTCACTTTCACACTTCACTTTTGACAGGTTGCATCAAACAGATCACCATTATCGTATGCACAAACCTTACAAACACTACCTCCTGGACTCTGATTTCATGGAGTGTTAACATTTCCCTCAGAGATGCATAGTGGAAAACTGGAAGCCAACAGCAGTGTCTTACCTGTTAAGTTTGACAAATTAACTTCTCACTGGTACATAGTTTTACAAATATTTTTGTTAATTTCTTTGCCAGAAGAGAGAAGGAGAGATGAAAGGAATGAGAGAGTAGGCACGTCAGGGCTTCTAGCCATTGCTAAGGAACTCCAGCTGCATGCGCTGCTTTGTGCATCTGGCTTTCTGTAGGGAATTGAACCAGGTTGTTAGATGGTGCAGGCAAGTGCCTTAACTGCTGAGCCATCTCTCCAACCTATTGGTACATATTTTAAAATGAGAATACTTATTAAATGAGTCCTGTTTAAGTTGAATAGCTCCTGCTTCCTGACAAAATTTACCAGAGAGCCTTATTTTTTTTTCTCATTTTACTGGTTAGTTATAACTTCATTTGGGGTCTGAGGGCTTTTGAGTGCCATTTTACTATTCCAGGGGCTGCCTCCTCACTCAGGTGACAGAGCAGACTACTGTGCTGGGAGTGAAGGGACAGAAGATCTAGGGAGGCCAGAGTTGTCATGAGCATATGATGTCCTTGTTGTAAAAAGCCACATCTGCCTGGTGTGGTGGCGCACGCCTTTAATCCCAGCACTCGGGAGGCAGAGGTAGGAGGATCAATGTGAGTTTGAGACCACCCTGAGACTACATAGTGAATTCCAAGTCAGCCTGGATTAGAGCGAGACCCTACCTCGAAAAAACAAAATAAATAAATAGCCACATCAAAGGAGTTTAGTCCTCCCAGAAATGAGTGAAGGAGAGCAGCAAATGACCGTGGTCATTCTGTGGCATGAATTAGAAGCCAGTGAACTCAATGATTTTTATGCTCACTTTCAAAGAATTATTTATTTATTTATTTGCAAGGAGAGAGAGAGAGAATGAATGAGAATAGGTACGCCAGGGCCTCCAGCCCCTAGAACAAACTCCAGATGCATGTATCCCTTTGTGCATCTGGCTTTGCATGGGTACTAGGGAATCAAACCCGGGTCACTAGACTTTGCATGCAAGCGACTTAACCACACTGAACCACCTCTCCAGCCCTGTGCTCACTTTTTTGGGTTGAGAAGAGGTAGCTGGGAGACTGTTCTTGGCTTCAGTCCATGGCCCAGAGACTGGTTCTGCCGCTTTCTGAGCTCTTCTCACCCCTCAGCATGCCTGCCTCATCAAGCTGTCATGTGGGCTTACATGCCATTGCTGGGTACAGACACTAGGCTCCCTGCCACAGACCTGCATACATTAACCATTGTCTGCTCAAATTGTGATTGTCGCGCTTCTCCTTAAGCATCCATTTTTATTTATAAACTGAGCCATGCTGGCATCCAGGAAGACTGAGGCATCCCAGTTTCCAGCAGAGAGAAAGAAGTAAGCTCTTCTTCCCCCATAGAACTCCATGAGTAGGCCCCAGCTCTTGGCAGGCCCAGCCCAGAGTATGCTGAGCCATGCCAGGAAGAAGAATTCACAGGGAATGCATTAGCAGCTCATGGGGACTCTGCTGTGCCAGGACCTTGCTCCCCCTTTGCCACAGTTCTAGTTCTCTAGACATGCTGAGCAGAGCTCTCAAAGCTACCCATGAGTGGCAAGTGCCACCCAAGGGGGCACAGAGGCTGCCTCTGACCTGAGAAAAACCTAGCAGTAGACACTGTGCCTGGAATGTTCTATGAATACTCGTGGTCTTATTTTAATGATCTTTGGAATTTCTTTGGCAAGTTCTCTCGCCAACTCAAGACATGATTTTATCAAAGGAAGGAAATAGACCTGAAACTGTCCAGATAGGTGGGCATCTCAACTGTGCTTTGTGGCTCTTAACCAGAAGCAGGAAATTAAAGTTCTCCTGTGTTCCGGCCATGACAACACAGAGCTAAAGCTAAAACCAATTTCTAGTTTCTCTGTGACATGTGGAGAAAGGATAGTAAATAGGCTTTTCTATAATGCTTAAAAGAACTGTGTCCACTTAAATTCTTTTCTCACCTTCTGTCTGAGTAAAATGGTCTTTAGCTGTGCCCACAACAGCACCCAACCACCCGGCCCCATAGTTGGTGGCTGAGTAGAAATGGCGGGGTGAGGGGAACAGGCAGTGAAGGAAAGTGATGCGGGCCTGTGAACCTTACCAAAAACCCAGATGCAGTGTTCAAATCTCTCCTTCATTCATTCAGTCTGTTAGTTGGCCAATCTGTGCCGAGTCCCTTCTGGGGGAAAGTCGAAGTCTAGTCAGCTCCCAAGCCTACTGCTTTGCAGAGCTCCTGGCTCTGGGTGCTTCTCACATTCTGGACCAGGACATCCTCATCCAGTGGCCATCCTCTCTTTCCAGAAGGGAGCATCAAGCTAAGAGCTGAGAGCAGTTCCCAGAGAGGGCGCTGGTTGGCAGCCATCAGGTGTTTGAGTCTGTGTTGGGGGATCTGGGTGGTGTCCCACAGCATGGGTGATTGATTGATAGACAGATGGCGAGATATAGATAGCTGTAACCAGAACAGCTGATCCATCAAACAACACCTACCATTACTACGTGTCCTGTGGTGTGATGCATTTGGTGTTTGTCTTTGTCTTTTTCTTTTTCTTAAGTGCTGGGGATGGACGAAGGACCTTATTTGTGCTAGACAAGTGATCTACCACGGATCCACACTTTCAGCCCTTGTGTTAGATTTGACTTATTTTCATGATACTGCTAGTGTACATTTTTTTAAAGCCCCCACATTGCCTGGGATCAGCTGGGTTAACATAGAATTCTGCTGAAAGATACAGGTGGTATACTCATTTGCAACTAGGAAATTGCAGAAGCTTTTCTCCATAGAGGCGAGATTGTCTCTCAGCTAATTCAAAGAAGAATGAGCCTCTCTGCCTGCCCATGACCTTCAGGGGAGGGTGAGAGGGGCTGAGGCAGCACTGTCTGCTTTGGCCTGCCTGCTGCTCCACTGGAAACCAATGTATTTCGGTGACCTAGAAATGAAAACACTCTCTCTTCAAGGCTAGCCTCGGGCTAGCAGCTTGAAAGCTGTCTTGCTGTTCCTTAGAAAATAACAGCTATCAGGAAGGTGAAGCTTCTGGAGTTATTTCCCACAAAACCATTGTTTCTCTCTTGCATTCATTTTTGGGAGGAGACAAA
Organism: Zapus hudsonius; assembly: GCA_004024765.1. Lineage (NCBI taxonomy): Eukaryota > Metazoa > Chordata > Mammalia > Rodentia > Dipodidae > Zapus > Zapus hudsonius. The sequence goes on along the minus strand of PVHP010002009.1, from coordinate 33,261 downwards.
GGAAAGGCTGAAGCATTGTTGTAGTACTTGAGGGAGCTGGTGCTGAGTTATTTCATGTGCAAGAGAGCTGACATGGTTCTTTACTTCCAGAAAGGTAGAAGGGAGGAGAGGGGAGTAAGGGTGAGTCTGACCCACAGCCTCAGCACCCATGACCTCAAATGCCTCACCTTGTCTCCTGTGGATGAGCCTACTCATCCATTCTTAGGAACAGATTCACTATGCTTTAGGACATTTTCTTTCTTTTTTATTTTTACTATATATTTATTGTCCATAATGAGTTACATTATTTAGTGGGCAAACAATGCATTGTTATCCCGAATTCCCCAATTCCCCCCACTCCCCATCCCTGATCAGTTGGATATCCTCCTCCGTGGGCTGTCTGTATTAGTGATTTAGGACATTTTCTGACATTGGGCTTTTGATCATTTTTCCCCCCTTCAATAGATTTTAGTTTATTCACTAACTTTTGTTAATGTCGACTATCTCAGTAGGGGAAAAATACCTTAGTTCACTCTTTTATTAAGAAATGACTCAGCAATTGCAATCAGACATTTTCTCTCTCTTTTTTTTTTTTTGGTGGAGAATAATTTTAACTCATTTGTCTCCCTTTAGAAATTTCTTTCTTTTCATAGTAATTTAATTTTTAGTTTTTCTTTGGGCATACCATTTTAGACTCAATTTTTGATGGTATATGTCTATATTTTAATTTCTCATATAAGTGGAAATAAAATTGTCAGAAATATAAAAAATTTCATTTTAGTACTCCCCTGTGGTAGTAATATCCACACTCATTACCCTGCCCATTAATGAAAAATTAAAATATGAAAGGAATGTTCAAAACAATCATTTAAGCCATGCATGGCAGTGCGGGCCTGTAATCATAGCTCCTGGGAGGTGAATACAGGAGGGTCAGGATTTCAAAGTCATTCTTGGCTGCTAGTAAACTTGAGGCCAGCCTGAGCTGGTGCATGGGACACTGTCTCAAATACAAAACAAAGTGGCTGGAAAGATTGCTCAGTGGTTAAAGGCACTTGCTTGCAAAGCCTGTCATCCCAGGTTCAATTCCCCAGTACCCAAATAAAGCCAGATGAATGAAGTGGCATCTGGAGTTTATTTGAAATGACAAGAGGCTCTCTCTCTCTCTGTCTCTCTCTTTCTCTCTCTCCATATATATATATATATATATATATATATATATATATATATATATAATTTTGAAATCTCAATGGCACAGATTTATACTCCAGGAGCTGGATGGCAGAAGTGGGGAAGAGGAGAGTGTGTCCTGAGGTGTGGGTCTCATTAGCTGTGAGATTGTGGCCTGTGTTTAAAAAGGAAAGGGTTGTTGGGTGCCTTAGGGAGTCTGTTCTTACTCAATTTATTTTTGTTTTTATGATGTTGCCTGTTTGAAAACTGCCTTAATCATGCCTGCGCCTGGCGTTTTGGTGATCTGGAGGTCAGCTGATTCTGTGCCTTCCCCCAAAGCTCTGTCTTAATGTGGATCTTAACGAGTTTTGATGTCCTCTGGTGAGGCTAACAGGGTTCTTCCATCGTGGCCCTCCTGACCATCAAAGCTTGATGGCTTGGCAACCTGTAGTGATGCCTTTGCCTGGGACTGAGCCCAGGCTCCTCAGTGCTGTGCTACAGGATTTCATTTCAGCCCAGACCACCTCCTCCACTTGCCTTCTTTCTTCAGTCATCTGTCAGGTCCATCATGAACCGTTATCTCAGCTTGGAAATGCAATTTCAAGTGGAAAATACAGGGTTATTTTTCTTTATACACTCATAGTGCTTACTCAAAGTTAATGCCAAAATGACCACCTATTCCTTTTTTTATTGTCCACAGTGAGTTACATTATTTAGTGGGCCAACAATGAGTTGTTATCCCCAATTCCCCATTGCCCCCCCTTTCCCATCCCCAGTCAGCTGGATATCCTCCTCTGTGGGCCATCTGGATCAGTCTTTGTGGTAGGGGACCATGGATAGACCAGTCTTCAGCCGGGTTCTCATGACCCAGGTGTGTTGTTACTGAGGGTTGCCAAGTCTCTGATATTCTCCCCCACCACGGCTCTCACAATCTTTCCACCCCCTCTTCCGCTCAGTTCCCTGAGTCGTGGTGGGTGAGTTTTAAGGCTGCTTTGATGATGTGAGCTTAGGGGTCTTTGTGTCAAAAATCATTGGTGTCTGTCTCACTGGCTTATCCTGTGTTGATTTAATGGCTATGGCTGTGGGTCCCTTGTTCATCCCGTCATTCTCTGTGGGGCTCCATATGGATCTTCCACGATATGACTCTGGTGGCTCATCTCTTGCCAGGATCTCATCTATCGGCCTATGGTCGGTTGGTAGGGTTAGATGGGCCACAGCTCTCTCTCTGCATTCTGAAAAATACAAACACAATCAGTGCCTCCAGCCTCTGCAAATGAACTCCAGACACACCACCTATTCTTAATTTTGTGTGTGTGTATAGTGTACATGTGTATGTGTATGCATGTGGTGTGAGTGCACTGCGTGGGTGTGCATGCATGCATGGGCGTGTGTGGAAGCAGAGGTTTATGGTGGGTGTCTTTGTGGAACACTCTTCTTTATTTTACTAACATAGGGTTTCTCACTTGAGTCCAGAGCTCGGTAGCTACCCAGCTTGGCCCAGCACTCCCCTACCTCTGCCTCGGGCACACTGGGATTACAGCCAGTCTGCCATGCCCACCTGGCAATTACTCAAATGCTACAGATTCACACTCTGCTCCTCACACTTGCATGGCAAATACTACGGACTGAACCATCTACCCCTGCCCACATACACTTAATTTAAAAAATAGCAGACATTTTCTTGAATTGAAACCAAGAACTTCCAGTGCCTTCTGTACAAAATATACCAGGAATGGTTTTCTCTTGTCTTCTTTCTTCTGGCCTGGGTGCAGTGCCACAGTGTAGGCTAGCTCTACTCCACCATAGGGTCTGCTCTTTAACTAGATCTTGGAGTATCCTTGTAACAAGTTATTCAATCAAAGCAGATTCTGGGCTTGTTACGGACATAATAATAATGTGAACAGCTTCTCAAACTGTATGCTGACAGGTACCTCACAGGCACCCATAGAGAGGAGAGAGAGGAAGTGTGGAAGAGTGTGTCTAGACTTGAGTGATCTTGGCTCTGCTTGGACCAGGGAGTTCCAATTAAGGTTTGATTGGAAGGAAGGTTGTGCTTGAGATGAAGCCAGAGGGATGGATGGAAATGAAGCATTAAAAACAGAGAGAGAAAGAGAGAGGAGAGAGAGAGGACGATATTTTAGTTAATTCTAGAAATAGTAAATTTATTGGGGATACCAAGGACATCCCATCTAAGCAGAGGGCGATATAGCAGCTTCTTTGCATAGTATTAGAGTCCCTGACCCAGATGTTATATCCCAATATCAGGGCTCTCCTCAGTCACTATGGAAACTAAATTTCCAAAAGCACCCTGGGATGGAAGGAGCTGCCAGTGGTAATCCCCATTCCCACAGAACACAGGCTCCATACATTTTACCAATGGGAAACCAGGGGCCCAGGGGAACCTGGTGGCCATAAACAGAGCCTGTCTGCGAACCAGGCCCCCAAAATTCTAGCTAGAAGCTCTTTGTGCAATCCCATACCAACCCCTTCCCCGAATTACCTGCAAGTTGAGATCAACTTGAAAGGTGATGCCTGTGCTCATGTTGCCTTTCTATCTCTGTTCTCTTCCCCCAAGTGATGAGGCAAGAAAGAGATTTGAATTTGGGGTGAAGGAGGAGAAGTTTATGATTAGAACCAGACCCAATGGGTTTTAAACACCCAGGTATGTAAGAGGGGGAAAGGAAAGCAGAAAGGGTGAAATTAGGGTAATAGAGAAAAAGAGTAGGTGAAGGGAAGAAGGGAGAAAGACTCAAGACTATGAAGACATAGTAGACTTCAGTTATAAACTCGGTCCAATGATGTCTTTGATCTTTTTTTCAATTGACAAGGGGGCTGGGGAGATGGCTCTATGGTTAAAAGCACGTGTTATGCAAGCCTAGCTCAAGATCCCCCATACAGTTGAAAATATCACATATGTCTACTTAATCCGGATGTGCCTATAGCAGTGGGAAGCAGAGGCAAGAGAATCCCAAACCTCCCAGGCCAGCTAGTCTGGTGTTCACAGCAGCAGACAAAAGAAAGACCTCGTCTGACCTCCACATGTATTTTGTGAAGCACAAACATGCCGTATCATACACCCACATACACACAAATGCATATACTAGGAGGCATAACAAGCTTGCACGTTTTCCCTAAATTCACCTACTAGACTAAAGTCATACAAAACCAACTACCATTTCCCACCCACGGTAGTTTGAATAGCTTCTATCCCTGCTTTGGTAATGCATAAACCTTCTTTCATACCGTCAGTGAGCAGGCACTCACTCCAGACTCTAAAAGTCCCATGAAGCATGAGTCTTTACTTTCATGAAAGCATAGCCTTGCAAGAAAGACAGCATTTAAAATCACTAGCAAAACATGGCCATCAGTAATGACAGCTGGTGTATGCTGGCAGCTAATACCTGCCAGGCACACCCCAGAACGTCTCATCTTCATTGCAGTTCTGTGAGTTAGCTATTTGATATTCCATTTCTCAGATGAGAAAACTGAGGCTCAAAAGATTTGTTGAAGATCATAATGGGATCTGTGCTGAGCTGAGCTGAAATTTTAATAGGCCCCTGGTAACATGACTGAGAATTCTTAATGGGAAAATCAAATCTAAATCCTGTTAGAGTGCCACCATAATGTCACACAGTCGAGAATCTCACATCTGACTTTGTGTGACAGTTTGCAGTCAAGACTTGAGCACAATAAAAATATTGGGTAGAATTGCCTTCAAGCCTATGTATGTAAGTTGGACAGAAAGCACAAAAGTGTATTGTGTTTAGATTTGAGTCTTGTGCCAAAAAATATCTTTGTGTAGGTGCAAATATTCCAAAACTTGAAAAGAAAATCTGGAAAATGTCTAGTTGCAAGCTGATTTGACAAAGGATACTCAACATGTAGAAGCTGTGTTTGGGAAAATGCATTTAGACGTAATGGGATGGTCACTGCTATTACCTGAAAGTCTGATGTGCACATTAACCTTCCTCAAGGAGCAGGCAAAGAAACAGCTCTTCTTGGGCTGAGTCCTATCCACAAGCTGGTCCCTTCTGGTTCCACTGTGTGATGATTGATTTACTGTAGTTCTGAAGACCAAAGACGCCCACCTACAGAGGCCTTGTTAAATCTCAGCCCTATCTCCCTGACCACACTTTGGACTAAGTGTTTTATCTCAAGGCTCCCTTTGAAAATAAACCAATAAGCTCAGATGGATTGCAGAAGTTATACACAGTTGGTTCTTTTGAGTTGTATATTTTTAATACTGAGACTTGAACATAGGGCTTTGTGAAAGCATTACCAATAAACAACATCTGCAGCCCACAATTTAAAATCTTTTAAGAATTGAAAGGGTGGGGCTGTAGAGGTGGTTCAGTGGTTAAAGGCACTTCTTTGCAAGGCCTTCTGGCCTAGAGTTTGATTCCCCAGTACCCCAGTACCCTTTGTACAATACACAAAGTGGCACATACTTACGGAGTTCATTTGCAGTGAAAGAAGGCCTTGATTCTTTCTCTTTTTTCTTTTCTTTCTTTCTCCCTCTGGCTCATAAATAAATAAATAAATATTTTAAAAAATCAAGCCTGGCTTGGTTGCACATGCCTTTAACCCCAGCACTTAGATGGCAGAGCTCCTATAAGGATCACCAAAAGTTCAAGGCCACCCTGAGACTACATAGTGAATTCCAGATTAGCCTGGGCTAGAGGGAGACCCTACCTCGAAAATAAAATCCAAGAGGGTGGCTAGAGAGATGGCTCGGCAGTTAAGGTGCTTTCCTGCAAAGGCTGACCACCCAGGTTGAATTCCCCAGTAACCAAGTAAAGCAGGATGCACGAAGTGTTGTTTGCACCTGGAGTCTGTCCACAGTGGTTAGAGGTCTGGGGTGTCCATTCTCTCTCTCTCTCTCTCTCTCTCTCTCTCTCTCTCTCTCTCTCTCTCTCTCTCTCTCTCCCTCTCTCTCTCCCTCCCTCCCTCCCTCCCTCCCTCCCTCTCTCTCCTTGCAAATATTTTTTGAACCATTAAGGTAAAGTTTCTCAATTCTCATTTTTGGATAGAATTATTTGGGCCCCTCCATTTATGCTTCTCTCATCTTCCACATAAATCTTCCTGTCATGCAACCCTTTGAGAAAAGGAGAACTAAATCGTTGAGCCTTGCATTGTTTTACTTGATGCCCATTTTGGAAATAAATTCAAAAAATAGGGAATGATTTATAAAATCAACGCTAACTAGAATTGGATCTTCAAAGCATTTAACTTTTGTGTCTCTCTTGCCACCGACATAGTGAGGTCCAGGAAATTGTGTTTTTACGGTTGCAACTACATTCTAACAGTGTTCACTTCAGCTAATATATTGTTTTTAATTGTGTTTTTCCTTACAGGGTCGTCATGTCAAAACCGGCCAACTTGCAGCCATTAAGGTTATGGATGTCACTGGGGTAAGGTACCTTTATCTTGTCATCTCAATAACTCCTGATTTGTAACAAAGAAATGAGCGATAGATAAGAGATTATTTTCCAGAAAAGTAATCTTCCTGAATATTTAACATGTTTCCCTACTTTGCTTCACATTAAAAAGTAAGAATATGCCAGGAGCTGATGGAGAGCATGGAAAAATCCCTCTAATTAAATCCAATACTAACACCCTGCCTTAGACTGTTAGAAGAAATAATGTGTGCTAATAATTTACATAAACGTCACTGTGAATATTTGCATATGAAGGCACAGCTAGGTTTTCAAGGTATTAAAAGAATAATATTGAGGTTACATGGAAGAGATGGGTCTTAACAGCTTCCCCAAAGATCTACGTAATACAGAAGTAGACAAGAGCTTGGACTGCTCTAAAATCCTAGTAGGATACTTGACATGAATATTTTCCAAAACAAAATATTTTTGACCAAATAATCACATAACCACAAATTCTCATTTAGTAAAGAGCAACATTGAGCCAAATTTCTACAAGAATGATCAAAAGCATTATAAAGAATAGACTTTATTTTAAATACAATCTAATGCTTTCAGTCTTTTCACTGGGCCCCTTTAAAATATTTTAATACCTTTTCAAGAGGAGAGAATGGAAACCAGACTTGAAAGGTTTCGCTGGACATCAAAAGCATGCTAATAATTTTTCTATTGTCCTGGGAATTTTTCCAAGATGTCTGTCTGCTGTACATAAAAGCTAAAAGACCAAAGTCTTCAAAAGTGGAACACTGAATATAAACAAGCATAGAATGAATGAATCTCACAGAAGTATCAAGAATCAAGATACAGATTTTAAAAATACACACAGTGTGTCTACATGTCAGCCTTGAAGCTATGCTTTGTTACATGTGGATAAGCATACTGAATGGTCTATCATCATACCAGTTTCACTCACAGCATGCATTTTACTAACTCATTCGTTCCTTCTTATTGATCTAATGTCCTCTTTAACTTCCTTTGAAAAGGTTTAGTTAATTAAAAAAAATAAAAACTTGTTTCAATCTGTGCATGACCAGTTGAGTGACATTCAGCTTCTTTTTACTTGTTTTAAATACATTGTTCCAGTTTCAGTGAATACAAACCAGTTCAAGTGGTTAATGTGCATTAGTTTATTAAATCATTTGGCCTTAACTGATGAATACATGTGGATTGTGTAAATTAGAGTTATGCTTCACCAATTGCAATGGAGGATTGAACATCATGGAAGTGTCTTGTTCTTTCATGTTGAAAGGAATCTAGCAGTCGATGGTCTAGGGATGAATGGTAAAAATATGGCAGGGTAGAGGATGAGTTCATTTTTCTGCTCTGTCATTAACATTCAGCCTCCCTAACTATTACGATCACTTGAGGGTTCAAGGTCATCCATATTTCCACGGATCATACACCCACGAGGAGAGGATGGGCAAGGTGGATATAGAAGAAAGCCTCCATGGAAAATGTTTCCTCATTGTATACATCACCACTTCTGCCTTCACTGGCTATGTCTAGCTGCAGAGGAGGCTGTGAAGTTGCTGTTTTATCTACCAATGAGCCCAGTTTAAAAATACAGCTTCTGAAACAAACAAAAAAAAAAGATAAATTTCATCAGCCGGGCGTGGTGGCGCATGCCTTTAATCCCAGCACTTGGGAGGCAGAGGCAGGAGGATCACCATGAGTTCAAGGCCAGCCTGAGACTAGAGAGTGAGATCCAGGTCAGCCTGGACTAGAGCAAGACCCTACCTTGAAAAAAAAACAAAACAAAAAAAAATACAGCTTCTGGAAGTCAGACATGATGAGGGAATGGATACTGGATCCGGACACACACACAAAATCAAAATCTGGTTGTATGACTCTCTGACTCTATCTAGAAACCCATAGTAGATGTGGAAACCTTTGACAAAGCTCCAACCACAAGACAAATCAGAACTTATTATGCTATTTTGATGAAGACAATTCAAAGATATGGTCCTTGAATGGATTCAGATCTTGACATAATGGGATTCACTTGACAACCTAACAAATAGTAGAGTCTATGGCCTCCTACAGATTGTTTGGTTGCGTGGTGCTGTGGAACTACTCTTGAGCTCCACTAATGTCGTGAATGTTGGGACATAAAGTGGTGTGTGGATGCGCACAGTGTGACAGGAGAACATTCGTTGTCAGTCGTGGAGTTTCTGGTTTTCTTAGTGAGGCTTTAGATTGTTGGCCATCTTGCTTGGGTTTGAAAAAGTTATACAGTTGATATTTATGTTTTCACTCGTTTTGGTGTGTGTGTGTGTGACCACACACATGTGTGTGGGTGCACATGTATCACAGTGTGAGGACAACTTAAAGGTGACAGTCCTTGTTCATCTTGTCCTTGTCCATCAGTCGAGTTGGTCCATGAGCTTCTGGAAAATTCTCCTGTCTCCACCTCTCTTCCTGCTTTCAGTATACTAGGTTACAGAAGCCTGCCACCAATTTCTGCTTTTATATGGGGTCCAAACTCAGGTACTCGGGTTTGTGAGACAAACAATTTGTCCATTGATCCATTTCCCCAGCCCTGACCAGTTACTTATTCCAATGCATTCACTTTCAAGTTTAGGAGTGTCAGTTAGCCTTTCTAAAATGGGTCTCTTTGGGGAAGTATTTGTAAAATGATGGAGAGTTTTTGTTTGTTTTCTCGATTGTCTCAAGGCTGGGATGCCACACCATTACATACAATGCATGCTGTATAGTATATGAACTCACTGGTCATGGAGAACCCATTTAAAAAGACATGGGTGGGTTCTTTGGTTTAGTCACAGTACTGACATTATTTAGCCTCTGGTTCTTCACAAAGGCAGACATGGACACAGCAAGAAATGGCTTCCTTGTTGCCCTGGTGTCTGGTGTGGCATCAGATGGGGACATGGGGTTCGCATCATTCCCTCCACCTCACAGTCAACATAAGATTTCCTTTGTGAACCTCATGTGTTACTTTTAGAAACAATCTATTCCATTTTGTCATGTTGTCTTTTCTGTACTATGAATGCAGCAAACACTTCTTACCAATTATTATAATTGTGCTCATTATAGCTGCTCTGTTAAAAACTGAATTGAATTCTCAAAGGTTGTCTTTGTTGATTATATGCTGTGACCCACTGTGAAGCTACTATAGTTTATGGTAATGAAATTGATGAGGCTATAAACTTGAAATTAATTTTTAAATTCTTGTTTTTATTCTGTACTGCTTCCTTTTTATAGAAAACAGTCACAAAGAGAAGCAGATACAATGCCTAGATCCTTCCAGTTTTAGAGCTGAAGCATTTCAAAATTTGCCAAATTTGCTTCAGAATTATGGCTTACATTCACTCCTGATCTTTAACATTCATTCAGACCCCCAAATCATTATGGAAATTCTCCTATTTCATTGCTTTGTGGGATTGCTTCCCCACTGGACTTGGGCTTCTAGATTTACTCACAGGAGGAACTGGAGCATCTAGAATCTTCTCTCTCCAAGTGGACTGCCAGCTTCTTAGGACTGTCCCTACCCCTTTGTTGTCCACAAGACATGCAGATTCCTGGGTGTACAGTAGAATTTCAGGGTGTGCCCCCAAAATCTGTCTCTTCTTTAAGCTCCTCAAGGGATGTCCCATGTACCAAAGATAGGGCTTTGCTTGTCTAGGCTCTCTTTTCTAAAATTCTTTAATGACCTTATGAATGTTCCTCATTTCCATTTAAGTAAAATTTCCTAGTGTAAACTAATCCCTGTATAATCATACTCAAAAACTCAAACAGGAGTGAGTGAAAAATATAGCACTTTTATAAGCTTTCTCTTTCACAGTGTCTAGTCGTGATTCTATTACTTGGGGAATTGGGGGTTGTAGTAACAAATCCCTGCTCATTCTGAAAGAGGGAAACTGAAAGAAATTTCTTGTTTTACGCATGCTGGGGACATGGCTCCAGGATTAGGAGCACTTGCTGCACAGACATGAGACCTGAGAGGGTCTAAAACTGCCCCAGTTAGATTTACCAGCACCCACATAAATAGCTGGGTGGACCCAAGCATGTCTGAAACCCCAGTACTATGGAGGAAGGAAGGAAAGGAGACTTGAGATTCACTGGGACTTACTGACCAAAAAAAAAAAAAAAATGGCAGCACTGGGTTGAGTGAGACTTTGAATGGAAGGAGGAGGCTACTTGACATTCTCTGGCCTCCACATGCACACATGCATCTGCACACACATGAATGCACCTCAAAACATACCACAAATACTCTACGCACACATTCCAAAAAATTAAAAACAAAATCAGTAAGAAATCTCATCTGGGTCCAGGTAGTTATGTGGCATAATGGGGAATTTTGTCTCTGCCCATCTCTGGACTTTGCTTTCTTCCTATGACCAATTCCAGATTAATGTCCTAATTTTCTCATGACTGTGAGCCTCAGTGAAAATGCTGTCTGAATAGCAGTAGCCTCTCTTGGATCATTCCTCCATCACTGAACTAATCTCTGATTCTTTTTTCAGACAGGTCTGGGTTGGCTACTTGGCTCTCAAACTTATCATAGTGCCTGAGAGTCAGGAAGGTTGATTCTTCAAAGAAATTCCCAAGAGCCACTATAGGAATGAATGGAAAGTTGCTATGTCATCATGTATCATGTCATCCTATCAATATCATCTGTCATTACAGTGTGCTCAAACCTGATTGGGGCCTCAGGTGTCTCTCTGGTTACATTTTATGTAATAATGAAGAGTGGGCGATGGCTCACTTAATAAATTACTTACCATGCAAGCATCAGGACCCGAGTTTGGATCCCTCACACCCATGTAAATGCCAGGCTATAGTCACAGAAGAACACTGAGGCAAGCTTGCTAGATAGGCAAGCCAAACTGGTGAGCTCTGGGTTCAAATAAGAGATGCTGTCAATAAGTAAGCAATAGAAGGAGACACCAATGTCAACCTCTGGCCTTCACATGCATGTGCATGCTTGTGCACTCATATAAATACAAACACAGACATATATATCTATGTATATATATATATTCAAGTAATAATAGTAGTAGCAGCTAATACTGATAGAGTGACTAGTATATTCTATAATTTCCTCAACTGCTTTGTATGTATTGATTAATTTGCTGTCCTCAATGGCCTAAAAATGACATTATATACCTGCAAAAACCAGGAATATGAAATATCTTGCTTAATGTAGCTTGGCTATTTTATGATGAAATGAAGATTTCAGCTTGAACAATTTTTAATTCCACCCTTTGAACATCAATGGTATAGGTCTTCAGTGAACGTAGAAAGGTGCTCTCTCTGTCTCTCTCTGTCTCTATCATCTATCTATCTATCTATCTATCTATCTATCTATCTATCTATCTATCATCTATCTATCTATCTATCTATCTGGCAGTAGTGAAGAAGACGGCCAAGTGCACTACCTCCTGAAATCTTAACATCCCAACATGCGCAAAAGACTGAACAGCTACAGAGTAACTTTAATCAAAGGGCCAATTTACTTTCAAGGTGTGTACCTAGTACGAGGGAAAAATTTAAGAGAAAACCAACCTAGCAGGTGGGCAAAAAATGTTTCTCTGTGCCATGAGAAAGTGACAGCTATCTGAGAGCCACTTCTGTGTGGGCCTCAGCAAGGGGAGCGGTGGTGGGAGGGGAGTTAAGTAAACCTGGAAATCCCCCTCTGAGGCTCCTCTGTAGTAGAAGCATCTTGAGACCTTTTTTTAAGGCTGTTTGGGTAGATATCTTTAATAGACAAAAATACTCCAATAAAGTACTCAGTGAAAACTTTTAACAAAGAAAAGATAAACAAGTGCCTTTTGTCTCTGTAATGTCTTCACCTTTGGGACTATTTTCAGTGATTCAACTCTGTACTGCATGTACAGCTTGGAAAGCTTCTCTGCTACTAAAAATGAACACGCTAAACCACCCACTCTGTGCACACGTCAGCATCTGTCCTTGTCATGAGTACAGATTCAAACCTGTGGTGGCTTGTGACTGTCTGGGTCTCTGCGTGCATTCTTGAGTGCTGGGTTCATAGCTTGGATATTGGTTTTGCCATGTATGATTGCTCACATGTTTCAGAGATCATTTCCAACCAAGAGAAAGGATGAAAGGAGAGAGGGGAGAAGTGGAGGAGCAGATCCTGGGGCTACTGTCTATACCTCTAAACTAAGAAACAAAACAGTACTCACATTTTCACATAATGATTTTCATTCTGTGCTGATGTTGATTTGTGAACCTCTAAGCATTTGATCCAAAGTACTAGAGGTGGCTTATTAAATTGCTCTTTATAAAGTAGAAGTCATTTGGTGCTATAATATTTCAGTATGATCCAGAAGTGATTAGCCTCTCAGTAAGCTTGCTCCCTGTGCATACTACTTAGGATATATATATATATATATATATATATATATATATATGAGTGGTTCATTAACAAAATACAGGATGTCCCTCCTTTTAAAACTGTATAGTCCAGTTCTCGCCTCCATGGTTCTCTTGGTCATTGTGGAAGCATTGTAATTTGTTTGTCTCACTGGACCATGTCATCAGGCTGGACAGCATGTGGCATGGTTAAATAAGCTCTTGGCAACGGTTGTCATAACCTCCCTTTCTGTTTCATTGAATTACTTAGGGCCTCAGAGCCCTAGACTAGAAGTCTGGATAATCAGTGGCCCTGAAGCAATGATAAATTACATGTTCCCTTACGAGGCCGTGGAAGGTCATGATCAAGGTCATGTGTTGCACCTGCATCACACTGACTCAGCCTCTGTAATTATGTTTGGAAATAGTATAACAAACTTAAAATTCAAGGTGACGTACATGACTAGCCTCCTAGCCTTATCATTGATGGTTTGGGGTTGAGAAGATGAATAATATTTATTTTGTAGTACACTTTATAACTTTCTCACATATTTATAACTTTTAACTTACAACCTCATTTATTTAACACACACACAGACTTGTAATGTCTTCATTTCAATATAGATGAGAAAACTTAGGCTCCAGAAAAGATTACTTTTCTAAGTTCATGAAGCTCAAGAAAGGGTGGAGGTCAAATTCAAAATGCTACCCAACCTGTTCAACTCATTTTTCTGACCCTAAACTCATATGTTTTCCTCGTGGAAATTTCCTCAGTTTCCCTTTGAACCAGAGTGATGGAGAACATGCTGTCCTCATTTTGACCTCCAATACGATGTGTTTTTTTTGAGAATTACATCCTGAAGGACACTATAATTTAACTGTTCCACAAGATCTTATTTGGTTAATGATATGTTAGGCCAGCACATCACCAAAGATCCTGCTAAGGACTCAAGAACCAGGCAGTAAACACTGGGAGGATCTGCCTGCATTCTCACTGCTGGTGGGAGCCACAAGCACCTGCTCACTGCTCACAAAAAGCCTGGTGTCTTTGATTACACCACATAGTGGCCTTCTTCCTAGAAAAGCTGTCAGGACCGGGCTGCCCATAGAAACCCTCAGGAAGCTTTTCTCCCCTCCAGTTAAGCTTCTCCAAAGTCCATCCATGCATATCCTCCCCTCATTCACAAGTATTTGGCTCCATACAGAGAGTTAAAAATAACTAATATTCACCAAAGTATGTCCTTTGAGGTGCACTGAAGAGACCTGTCAACAGGTCAAGGGTCTGTGATGTTTACTGTTTCTGAAGGCTTGCAATAAATGTGTGGGCTCTTTCGGGTAGCTGCTGGAAAGAGCTATGGGAAGGAATGCCTTGGTCAGCAGTGCAACATCCAACCCTTCCTCAGACACCAGCCCAGCCCTGCTCCCCTCGTCTCCTCTCCCTTCCTCACTCTTCCAGATCGCATAAGTCTCCTGAGCTCAGCATGGCAGCTGACTTTTCTCTCTTGGGACCACCTGCGTCCCGATGTATAACACACTTTAGTTTCTTCAGGTTTGCACATTTCCAGGATAGTTTCACTACCACTTACTTCTGTGTGGCCAGGAAATGTCAGCATTTTGTTTGTAGGAGAAAGAACAAGCGCCAGCAGCTGGGAGATGGCTCCTTGCTTTGAAGCACTTGCTGTGCAAGCCCGATGGCTGCAGAGTTCCAGTCGTCATGTAAAGCTGGACACGGTGGCACAGGTGTCTGCAATCCCAAAGTGCCTATCGAGGTGGGAGGTGGAGACCCCATGGGTCAGCTAGTCTGGGATCATAGCAGCAAACAGCAAAAGAGAGCCTGTCCATTCAAGGTGGGAGGAGAGGAAAAACACTCTGAGATTGTCCTCTCATAGTTACACTACAACATAGCGTATGCATATACATGCATATCATGCACACACACACACAAACACACACACCAGCAGGAGGGTTAAGTCTATAGAGAAGAGAGTCAGTTATCAGGACAACCACAAGGCTGGATTACACACACCTCCATTCAGTGTGTGAAAGAGACTTGGGCCGAGACAGGACTTGACATTGCCTGAGAGAATCAGAACTACATCCCTGGGGGAGTCAGTTAAAGCCAATCTGTCATGGTGTCTAACATTCATGTGAAGAGACAGAGAAAGAAGACAACACCGTGTGAAGCTGTAGAAAGCCTGAATAGTACAATTGCACGTGAAGGAGGGAGAAGGGGTGAAGGTACAAGGTCACATCGATCTCTCAGGTCATCGTAATGCAACGTCTTGCACTCAAAGATAATCCAAATTTACTGCCGCAACTCCAACAATAATTTTGGGAAAGAAATTTTTCCATCAACTTCAAAAATTAAAAAAACAACACTCTTGAAGTCGAAATGATATACCACAGCATTGAGTTCAAAATCTGGGAGAACACACACAGCAGTCGTCAGGCGAGGATCAAGTTGGTAGACTCCAGGTTGAAACTCTAAATGAATGAAACTTGCATCTCAGGAAATGAACTCGGTGGGAGAGTTGTCTCTTTTCATGTCCTCACTGCCTTTCTCTCTTCTCTTTTCATGTTTAGTTTCCTGAAGGTGATGAGGAGCCTCGTGCTTTGTGAACTTGCTCAGATCCCGAGAACTTCCCTGGCCCCCCTGCCCGTCTTTCATTGGCTTTAGTCAGGCACTTCAATAAAAGGACTTCAAAGAAAATGAACCTAACCAAATTTAAATCGGAGAGCCTGTTTTTCCCTTTCACTCCCCTCAAATTTTCCTAGGATGGATATGATCAGTGATAGATACAGGATAGACCTAGTTCCCTGAGGCCAATTGTGGATTTTCTCTGATAGCCTGACTGTCTTGTCCTCCTCTGGAAGAGATTGGACGTCTGCTATCCCTCCAGCTGGTAGTATGCTATGTTCTTAGCTATAACAAAAAAGACATGACCCTTTTGGTCTACCAATGTGCTATGTTGTAAATATTTTCATTTTAGTTGACTCTCATAATTATCCCTTTCAGACCCATGGACAAAAAAAAATCTTGCAAAAGATTGATTATTACTTCCTTGATATCAGTGGTATTAAAGAATGGAATTTTCCTCAAGCGATGGGTCTTCATGAATATAATTTATTTTTCTAATACAGGATGAAGAGGAAGAGATCAAACAAGAAATTAACATGTTGAAGAAATATTCTCATCACAGGAATATTGCTACGTACTATGGTGCTTTTATCAAGAAGAACCCTCCAGGCATGGATGACCAGCTATGGGTATGTAGCACTGTACAAATAGGGTTTGAGTACTCAGCACTAAGTGGTCCATTTCTCCATCCTCTTGACTAGACTGAAAGTAGCTAATTTTGAAACTTTTTGCCCTCATGATTGCCATAATATTGTTTTTTTTCAAGGGTTTGTCCCATTTTCTTAAATACTTTTCCATCATTTTATTATCAGTAAATCTTTTTTCTATTCTTTAATATGGAATATTAAAGAAAAAGCTAGTTGCTAATTCCTGCTTTTTCTTTGAACAGTCTTTTGGTAGTCTTCTGTTGAAGTTTTATTATGTTTTACGCATCATGCTATTTACTGTTTCTATGTCATATAATTTATTCCAAGTCACTGAGGAAAGCATTAGTAATTTCAGATGATGGAACTCAGGCTTCCGGGGAGAATGGATAAACAGTCCTTGGTCTCTGTAGCTAGCAGTGGAAGTAGGCTCTTACTGAGCTCTTTATTCTTTCTCCTTAGGCAGCAGTGACGTGTAGATGACTCTGAAATCCTTCAACTCTTTCGAAAATATTCTTATTTATTTGCAAGGAGAGACAGAGAGAAAGAGGCAGATACAGAGAGAGTATGAGCGTGCCAAGGCCTTTTGCCCCTACAAACAAATTCCAGATGCATGCACCACTTTGTGCATCTGGCTTTTGTATGGGTACCTGAGAATTGAATCCAGGCCATCAGACTTTGCAAGCAAGCATCTTTAACCACTCAGCCATCTCTCCAACCCTAGATCTTTTCCTATGATTCTAAACCTTTTATAAAGGTTATAATTAGACACACCATCTTTTAATTCTTGTAAAAAGAAAGAAGAAAAACCAGATGTACATTCATATACTGACAGCGGAAATACCTGGAATAAAGCACACAAATGATGGTGAAAGCATTCACTTCCTGATGATGATTTCATTATTTTAATTTTGGAAACATTTTTTAATTTAAAACTTGCATTCACCACCCACCCCCTCCCCATATTTCTCTTGGGCATGGGATCAGGACAACCATGGCTGCTCCTTTATTTTTTTAGTGATTATCTTTTGTTGGGACTGTCCTAGATCCTCCCAGTGGTGACAGACAGAATAAGGATTGTGCCTTGTACACACCTCTGTCCTATTTCTCTTGGAAGGTACTGGGCAACATGGGCCAAGACAGGCATTCACTTGTGAAAGAAATGGTCTCGTTGGTTCAAACCTGGTTACCTCAAGTACTTTCTGAAATGCAGCTTCCCTGGGACCTGCATGCAGACTCTGTAGGAAATGAAGAGCTGGTATAATCTGGAATGCCTGTGTGTTTCCCAAGGACTTCTGCACTGTCAGGAATCCAGCATTTCAGTGGTGACCCTGAATTGTAGAGGAATGCAGATGAATTGTAGAGGAAGATCCCAGTTCCTGGTTTTTTGTTTTTGTTTTTGTTTTTTTTTTTTTTTGCTTGGGATCAAGCTCATTGCCTTGTGCAGACTAGACAAGTGCTCTAGCACATCCCCAGACCTTGACTCCTTTCCCAGTTTTATTGAAATAGAATTAACAAGCAAAAATTGTATAATGTTGATGAGGAGGTGGAGAAAATTAAGCCTTGGCACATTGTCAGTGGGAATGTCAATTAGTACAGCCATTGTGGGAAATGCTATAGTGGTCATTCAAAAAATTCCAGATTACAGCTACCGTATCAACTAACTCTTTGATTTCTGGTATATAGCCAAAAGAAGTGAAATCAGTATGTCCAAGAGATCTCTTCACCCCCACATTAGTTCATTGCAGCACTATTCACAACAGATGAGACCTAGCTGTTTTTAGGCAGTCTGTGGTCAGGGCTATAGTTCTAGTCGATGCAAATTTGAATGTAGCTTGTAAACCGCCTCCCAGCTCCTTGCCCCAGGTAACGCAGCTGTTTCTCCATGAGTCACACCTGAGAATCCATTTCTTTTATGAGAGTTAATAAGTAGGATGGTTGAATTTTCTTGGATTTGAGTATTTATTTACAAACTGTGATTGGGGGAAGGTGAGGGGTCAGGTAGACAACTTGTTTTCACCTTTATCCTGAGCCCTAGACTCCCTCACCATGTGTGTGCGTATATGTGTATGTGCCTATGTCCAGAGCATATGAGGGTCAGAGGCTGATGTTGGGTGTCTTTTTCTGTCACACTTCACCTTGTTTTTTGAGACTAGGTCTCTCATTGAACCTCACTGTTTGTTCTCTAGTTGAGCTCACTGTTTGGCTAGACTTGCCAGCCAGCCCCAGGGATCCTTGTGTCTGCACCTTCCACTTCTGGGATTACAAGTGCACCCTGCCACACCCAGCTTTTACCTGGGTGCAGGAGATCTGACCTGAGATTTTCCTGCTTGTGTGGTGAGCTCTTTACATACTGAGATATCTCCTAAGCTCCTAAGCCCTAGATTTTTTTTTAAAGCTGAAAGGACAATTTATTGTCAGTCTTTTGTTGGGTCTCAGTAAAGCTAATTAATTTTTCCAGATCTCAAACTTCACTAATGGATGACAGAGGGCCACAATGCAGATTGTCTCCAATGCAACAATTTACTTTGATCTCAGGATCTGGGAAGGCACTGGTGTTGGTTTCTTCCACCCCCCACCCCCACCCCAAGTCTTCAGTCTGTCTGAAAGTTGGCATCTGAGGGAAGCACCAAGCCTTATTTGCATCTTTATGGGGCTAAGGAGAGGTTGGGAACTATACTTTGGCGATGAGTCACTGCCTGCTAATTCTCCTCTTGGCCGATTGCTCTTCCCATAGAGATGACTGTGGTTACTGAGAACCAAGAGCTAGGATATATCTGCATGTGTTCATTTACATAGTTGTCACCGTTCATTCATTCATTCATTCATTCATCCGACATATATAGGTATGGAAACCAAACACTAAGTGTAAGGTACCTTTCTAAGCACTCATGAGACATCAGTGGACAAAGTGAAGTTCATATTTTAATGCAGTTGACATTCTTGCTGCAGAACATAGGCAATAAATATGATGAATAAGACAATTACAGAAGATTCTGGAAGCTGGTGAGTGAGTGCCTGTTAGAGCAGGAAAAAAATCTGGGGAGTACAGGTCATGTTGCAGGATGCTATGAATTGAATGTTTAGAAGATTCCCCCCCAATTTAGATGGTGAATCGTTACTACAAGCACAGACTCCCTCCCTGTGATAGATTGGGAAGTAAGGCTTATTTGTGGTGCTAGGGAGCAAACCTGGAGTCTCAAGCTTGGTAGGCAAGTCCTTGACCACTGAGCTATCCCTCCAGACTGTAAGGTGATAAGACTTTTGGGAAGCAATTAACTCATTAGTATGAACCTCTTAGGAATGAGATTAATGTGATTAAGAGAGAAACTCAGCGAGCTTGTCCATTCTCTTTTCAAGAAGTTGGTACTTTGCAAACAGTGACCCTCACCAGACCCTCACTTTGTTGTTGTGACATTGTTGACATTTCTGTGGCCGATTCATGTAGTTTCTGGTGCTTTGTTATTGTAGCCTGCACTAAGACACAGCGAGAAGTAGAGTGGGCAGGGTGAGCTGTTCTGGAAAACCTGTAGCAGGGCACTCCAATACGAGCCCCTGTGACTGAAATCCAGTGATGGAAGTCAGAGGTGCAGGACAGACCTGGGCCCAGGTCCCTCATGGCTCCGCAGGCCATTGGGAAGACCTCAGCTTTCATTCTGCATGAAGTTGCAAAGTCACCTGAGGGTTTTGAAGATGCAGTAATGAATCTAATCCACAAGATGAAGGGACCACTTTGGTACTGGGTGGATAAAAGACTGGATGGGGTTAGAGTAGACACAGAAAGAACAGTTAGGAGCCAGACTTAGTGAGTTAGCCCCCTTCCTGAACTTGGTAAAGGGGGAAATGGTAAAAAAAAAAATGGCAGTAAGAGGCCTATGGTTGGGAAGACAAAGGACCTAGACATTCTGATCACCTCACTAGCTGTTGTCCAGATGCTTTCATATCACTGAGGATGACATAAGCCTGGGAAAGTCCTCCTCGGGGGCATAATAGTCTTTTTTTTCTAGTTGCATTTCTTTGTGCCAATAAACTCACGAGGCACCTGGATGGGGTCAGGAAAGACAATATAGAAACATAATTATTAGAGAGCTTTTCCTAGATTGTAATACTGGTGGGTATGTGGTTACAGAATACAATAGTGTAGACTTGTTCCACGGCCTCTGCTTCATTAAATCTGTGTCGTTTTCTATTATTGAGGACATCACCAGACAGTATTTATCACCTGCTTATCAATGCTAAATTCTAATGTTGTATCATAATGTTCTAACCAACAACATGGTCATATGACTTCATTTGATCTTTGTAGCCACTCTGCCAATTAAATCTCATTGTCTCCATTGTATAAATCAGGAAATTAGGCTCAGAGAAATTAAAAAGTTTGCCCAAGGTCGTCATCACTCATTCACCAGCTCATCACTCCAAGCTGTCTAGTGTCAGAATCAAGCCCCTTCCACTCAATACTTCTCTCTTTTTGATCATGAAAAACGGTTGTGATATCAATCAAGTCGGTGTTCCAAGATAGGATTGGAACTTTGTGTTGATCTTATGTTGCCTTTACCTTTCATCTTTATTTCTCAGTTTTCCCAGTATTCAAAGGGGACAATAAGACCTGTTCACTATTAATAAGGCTGCTGTGAAGGCTAAGAAAATTATATGAAGCCTTTTGGGAATATCTTTAGACATTGCTGGATGGTATAGGCTAGTGGTATTTTTCCAATATTGCAATGATATAAAATATTATTATGTAGTATGTAAAGATTTATCCTATGTAACTAGGAGTTATAAGTAACATTTATTCCCTGAATTCAGACTCACTACACGAACTGTTGAGTATTCCTTCAGCCACAGCTAGAGTTCAGAGGGCTGTAATATCTCACCAAGCAATATACGTGTTGCTGCAGGTGTCTGATTGAATCATAATCCGTGTGAATTCTATCAGTCCTTGTAGAGATAAACTCTTGTTTAGTGTTAGCTCTTTGTGGAAACACAACTACTTCTGATAATGGCCGTGTAATTTTCCTTTATCAACTTCTTGGGGCCTGATCCGGAAATCAAAAAAGGGAGCCCTTTCAATAAAGATTCTGATCTCTGTGAAACAAGTGGAGCTCTGACACACACGGCTGCCTCATTGAGCCCTGTCACAGGCCTGGAAGCTTCTGTGGTCTGCTTAAGCCAGGCCAACAGCAGGAGGGAGGGGGAAGTGCTATCCATGACTTATGGACTAATTTCTCTAAAATCAAAGCATAAATTACACAAAATTTGCTGACACTTTCACACATGTATAAAAGGCATTTTGATCCCACTCTTTCCCAGTTCCTTCTCATCCCTCCTTCTACTTAAATCCTTGTCTCTATTCCATCCCCACCCTACTCTTGGGCCTTTTGTATCTACGAAGTTAAATTAGAGCCACTTGCAAGGTCATAGGTGGGAGAATGGACAACCCACTAGTGACCACATGACCCTTCCTCTCCCAGCAACCATCAGTTGTCACTGGCTATTCTGGGACATCTGGGGTCTCTTGAACCCCTTCCCGTCCATGATGAAATATTGACAGGTTCGGTCTTGTGCTGTGAGTTTCTGAGTATGAAAACCATGCTGTATTCCGAAGATAGCATTCCCCTTGCACTTTGCTGTCCCTTGGAGATCACCCTAACAATCACAGGAAATTTCCTTGTTCACAAGGAAATACATTTCTCATGAGCCCCGGAAATGTACAGTGGTCAAGTAAGATGGCAGGCTGAAATGGCTCCGTAAGACATTGCAGTGCTGAGGGCTGGAGGGTCAGAGGTCATATGCATTTGAGAGGTATTCTGGCAGTTCACTAGAACATGAGTACCCAAAGATCTGGCTTCTAGCCTTAGCCCAAGCAGGGACCTTGCACTGGTTTTTACCTCATAAAAATTGTCACTGGGGGGCCTGGGGTTATTGCTTAGGTAGTTTATTGTTTACTTTGTGAGTGAGAGGGTGTGAGGACATGAGTTCAGATTCCCCTGCACCCACATAAATGTCATTAAGTGTGGCAACACACTGCCACCCCAAAGCTCAGCTGGCAGAGATAGGTGATCCCTGAGGCAAGCTGGCTAGACTCAACAAGTCGGCAAGTTCTGGGATCAAGTAAGAGACTCTTTCTCAATAAAGACTGTGGAGAACAGTGGCAGAAGACACCTGACATTCACCTCTGGTCTCCACACACTTGTGCATGCATACACACACGCAGGCACACACACAGTTATCCTTGAACTGGGTCTGAGTTTGCAGAATGACAGCCCAAAAGCTATATATATTTGGTTCACATGAATTAATAGTGTTTTAATTAAGCAAACATTGGAAAAAATGAGTGGTTTCATATTAAAGTCTGGATCAAATGATCCTAAAACATTGGACCAGAAATCTCAAACAGCTGAGAGCAGTGTCCCTACATTGCTACTAATCCCAAATTGCATGGCAATGGTTTCCTGCTTGTGTAGAGGACAGATGCTGCTCTTGTTTGCAGAGGACCCTTCTTGGCCCTAAACACTCAACTCCAGGCAGTATATTCATACACAGCCAGCCCTGTGTGAGGTCATCTCAGAAAAGGGACAAGTTTATCTGACTCACTCAACTACCAATGAGAGATACTTTTTAGAATCTGCACTAGATACCAGCCCCAGAGCCCAAACCTAAATCTGCTATATTTAGGATTTCTATTGCTATTGTATTGTAGCAAAACTCATGCCTACTTCATTTTGAGCTGTTTTATGATGGTATTATTAAAAATTCAGCCACCTGTAGCTGAGCCTTCTGAAAAGTTAATTAGTATTTCTCTTAGTCCTATGTATCAGAAATGAGGTTTTCCTGTTTGGAAAGGTTGTTTTAATCAGTGGTTGCCACTTTTATGGGCAAAGGGTTTCCTTCATAGATAGAAGCAAAATTACTTGTTTAGATATACCTTCAGCTTGTGTGTGTGTGTGGGGGGTGTTCACGAGTTTACAGGTGCATGCAATTTGAAGCCAGAGGACAACCTCAGGTGCCCTTATTCAGGTGCTGTTCATCTTTCATGAGACAGGGTCTCTCACCTGACTGGAACTTGCTAATTAAGATAGACTGGCTGGCCAATAAACTCCAGGAAATTCTGCCTCTTATTCCTTGGCACTGGGATTACAGGCATGCACCGTCACTTTTCTGCATGGGTAATGAGGGTCTAATTCAGATTCTCATGATGTCTCCCTAGACTGTGAGCAGAAATGGTTAAAAGATTGAACTTAATAAGAACAGGAGTGTGGAAAATGCTAAGAGGAGAGATTATAGACGGTCTCTGCTGTCATTGCATGACCTGTGGAGATAGAATGTAAGTGATTTTAGGTGTTAACATGGATTCAAAGCTGCACCTCAGTTAATAGCTTGCAAGGTCCTGAGTTTAGTTTCAATAAGGTCATTTTGACAAGCTAATGGGTGATTCTTTGACAAGAATGGCAAACTGATTTCTTTTGTTACCCCAATGAATTCCCTTTGAATTGGTTTAAACTGCTTCTCACCTTGGCAAAACATGGCTTTTTGTATGCTCAAAGTTACTTCGTGAATGAATGATATAATCATTCTAAGTCTTTTTTAGATTAATTTTGAGTCAGTGTTTGTAAGTATATTGTATTTCTCAAGATCCTCAACCAACAAGATGCTTAAATCCTCTAAGCCTAGCTTTTTTTCTTTTTTTATCTTTTGCAAGTTTAACCTGTCTAAAACCTTGCTTCCCTATTCCCAGGCTTAATTTTTCTTTTGGGGGGCTCAGTGGAGAAAATGTTTGTTGTATAAGCTTGAGGGCCAGTATTTGGACCCTCAGCACCCATGCAAATATTGACCATGGTAGAGTCCCAGTGTTAAGAAGGCAGCTTTAGGGAATTCCTGGGGCTCACTGTCTAGCTGGTATGGCCTCATTAGTGAACTCTAAGTTTAATGAGAGACCTCATCTGAAAAAGTAAGGTGGAGACACTATTGTAGAGATACTCTGACTTTCATGTTTATTGCAGCTCTATTTACAATGGCTAAGAATTGAAATCTGCTTTAATGCCCATCCACAGAGAGATGGAAAATGATACATATGCACAGCAGAATTCTATTTGGCAGCCTGGAAAAAATAAAATTATGAAATTTTCAGGAAAATGGGTGCCTTCCCAAAAAAACATATTAAGTAAAATGACCAAACCACACACTATTTCTGGTGTACAGATCTTAGCCTATAATATGGGGTAAATGTGGATAAAGCTGTAACCAATGGCAAGCATAGGAGCTGAGCAGTAAGAGGGGAGAGAGAGGAACAGGACACGTGTGACATAGGAACAGACTGTGGAGGAGATTGGGGACACGAAGGGGAAACAAGATTCAACAAGAACAAGTTGTATTTGGAAATGCCAAAAAAATAAAAAGGAAAATAAACTAAAAAACAGTCGAGAATGACTAAGGAAAATAACCGATACCCACCTCTGGGCTCTACACACACGTGTACACAATGTGTACCCACACACCTGGACCATGTACACACATGCATGCACACCACACACATACATATATACATGTCAGAAGAAAAGATGTATGATGGGTGTGTGAAGAAAACGCATAGAATGAGTTCCTCCTACCAAGCAAAGCTCTAGAGTGGATCTGGCCTGTCTGCTGTGAAATTTGAGTCTGGACTGTCAGCTAACCCTCTGGCATTTCCTTGAATGCTGTCATTGACTCAGAGATGCCTGTGTGCTTAAGGCATGAGACTGTTAAACATGTCGGTGGGCAGGCTTCTGGTTGCTAAAAATACCAGCTGGCTCAGAATATTCCGATGCCCTTTGTTTGATTCACAGAGCATAAATTTGTCTGTTGTCCACAAGGCTTATTGACAAAGCTCGGGACACATCACATCCTTGAGACCTATCTTTTTTATTTTCAAACAACTTAGAATTGATAGTGCAAGAATTCTCTTTTCCAAGTCTAAAAATAAAGATCAAAAGTCAAAAGCATCTCCCCCCCAAAAAAAATGCTAGTTTTAAAACAAGTACAAAAGATTGTTGGAAGTTGCTTTTCAAATTTGTGATTCCCATACTTTGCTTTATCTTGATGAATTGATTAAAACAATAAATGGAATTGTATATATTATATAACATACATATATGTTCATTCAACATAGAATCATATATTCAACAAATTTTTGTGTTTTGCATTTCTGTACGCACGCATTTTATATTGTGAGCCTTAAAGTACCTTTGGTGAATGAGGCAGCTTTTTCTTACAGAGTTGCTGAATTGGAGTTTGGTTCACACCTTCATAAATCATGCAGATAGGCTCCGTGGCTATTCCCAACCACACATGATAAAAATATCTCATGCCTCACTGAGATTTCTGGACTTTCAAGGTCACTAGGCTGACTCTTTATAGAGCTGTGAGTTCTTGGAAGTTGCCTACGTAGTCCTTTCTTCATGTCTCTTCAACTGCTTGGTTCATTTTAAGTGCATCTTTGCTTGCCTGTTTCTCTTCCCCCTTCCTCCAAAACCTCCCTCCACCATCAAGAGAAAGGATCTGCTAATGGTGATTGACTCTTGTGAGCACTGCAGAGTGACATTTGGGAGGAACAATCTCCTGTCAGGGTATTCTGGGTTAGTGCCTGAAGTATTAAAATACCATCCTGAGGCCTTGTTTCTTGTTACAGGAACCTAAAACCAATTAACTAGCAAGTGAGTGAATACTTCAGGGACTTTACAAATCACCCTAGCTTCTGAGAATTAACCTTCTTAATTTACTTCTGATGTTATTGGGGTTGGAAAAGGAAGATTAGAAAGTGACCATATCTCATGATCCCAAGGCCCTTGGTCTGTGTGACATGTGATGGGGGTCAACTCAGAGCTGATTTGGAGTTTCTGAAACTTCTTTGGGGTCAGCTGTGATTGAAGACCATTCCTTAGACATTGTCCTGGGTGGGGGGGGGAAGCAAGGAAGTCTCTCCCTAACCTCTTGCTTTGTGGTACTAGTGATTGAACCCAGGGTTTCACACATGCTAGGCACGTGCTCTGCTACTGAGTTACACCCCCATTTCCTACCCCCACATCTCTATGAGAACTCTTAAAAACATAAGACAACTGACAAAAATATATAAAAATCAACCATGCAAGTTGTGAAATATGTCACAACTGTGTTTTTAAACACTAACCTTTTTTATTTTGCCAGAAATAACTATCTCTGTCTAAGTAATCCCAGCAATCCTTCTGGAAGTCTGTGGTACCCTGCTCTTTTCAGAACCCTTCCTTCAGGTTCAGGACCCCTCCCCACCTGCCTTAGAGCATTCCCCTGCCTCCCCCCTTTCCCTTTGACTTGACATCCTTTCTTTCCTCCCCAGTGGTGTGAATGTTATTTCACTTGCCAACCAACTTACTTAGATGATATTTATAAGTTTTAACTCTAAGATTCCTTTTAGTATCCCCATTCACGCCAACTCTGTCACCACCACCTTCTAAATAGAATGATCCATTGTCTGGAATGTGGTATTCTTGCTATGTGGTATGAACTTGAACAAAATGTCTTGGTATACCAAGAATACCATTGTTAACGGAGGTAGAAATGCCTGTACCCAGTGCCCTCCCCCTTGGTGTGTTTACCTTGTACCATCCAAGTGAAGTGGACCTCTAGGAGCTATTGACACTGTCCTACAAGTCAGAAATGCTATCATCTTGCTTTTCTGTAAGTGCAAACAGACCAAAAGATAGAAAACTAATAAATACATATGTAGTAGTCAGCTACACGCTGCTGGGATGAATGTCCAAACCAAGCACAGGTTCATACTTTTCTTTTGTATTTTATCACAGTAGTAATGGTGGGGAGGAGTTGTTGCTGAGCTCACATTGGTAAAGGAAGGGCACAAAGCTAGTGGAGAGAGCAACATGTTTCTACCTTAATGCAGATACTTAATGAGTGTTCACCATAAATAAGAGGGCATTTACATTTCCAAGGATGAGCAAAGGAATTGGAGGAAGGAGAATAATCAACCAATATTAATTTTTGGTAAATCACTCAGCCATAAATCACTTAGGCCATATCTGGTCCATAGTAAGTTCTAAGTAAATGCTAGCAAATATTACTGTCCCAGTATAGAGTCTTTGAGATTTTTTTTCAGGGAGGATACTACTGATCCATTATTTCTTCCTTCTGAGATGCAGTTATTGACCGACTGATGCTAGGCTTAGTGTATTGAGCCCTGCCTCGGTTTATTAATGAGACAAAGTTAGTGATGGGGAGAAAGGTAACCATGGTGTGGTAGCAGTAATTATCAGTGTTGCTGGGAGGCTGCAGGAACCCACTGCTAGCAACTTCTGGTTTCTTTCTTTTTCTTTCCTTCTTTCTTTTTTTGTGTTAAAAAATCCCATTACATAATTTAACAATCATTTTGTTCCATAGTGAGATGAAAAGAATTTAGCAGCCTTCAGCTGGAGCTGAATGGAGAGGCAAATTACAGAAATCACTGACATTAGTGCCTGGCTAGAGCTGGATTGTTTCTTACTGAATATTTGAAAGTATTTTGTCCAATCTAATTTTGAGAGACTGGGGTTACTGGGCTTCCACTGCTTTCCTTGGGGACTGTAATTACATGGCTGAATAGGGCCCAGGAGCAGGACATTTTCTACAGCTCACAGGGGAGCAGTGGAGGCATTCACAGGAGGTCTGCTCACTGTGTTTCTCAAAATGGGATTTGGAGAAAGGGCACAAACATGTTTTGCTCACTTGGGAAAATGCATTTTTCTTTCCACCTCAGCGTGTGTCTTTGATCCATCCTGCTGACATGGAGAAATGATTTGCTTCACAATGGCATGTTCTCTAATTTCATGGGTTAAAGGATGCCTCCACACACAACATCTGGGGGAGCTAGTGGTAGCCACTCCATCCAGTGTGGATCTACTCCCAACACTCTGGTACTGGCTTGAAATAAATCACACTTAACAATTTTTTTTTAATTCTGGCAAAATACAAATAACCTTGGATTTGCCTTAATTTTAACCTTAAACTGTGCAATTCAGTGACCTTTGAACTGTTCTTAATGTTGCACAAACATCACAACTTCTTCATTCCCCTGATAGAAAACTCTATTCCCATTAAGCAGTCATTCCAGCTCCTCCACCACTATCCTAGGCAGCTGCTCATCTATTTTGCATGGTTCTTATGAATAGAATCATATACTAGATGGTCATTTTGCCTGGCTTCTTTCGCCCAGCATAGTGTTTGCACAATCCATTCATGTTGAACAATGAATCAGTCATTTCTTTCCATGGCTGAATAACATTCTGTTGTATGGAAGATATCACAATTTGTTTCTCTTTTTTTAAAATATTTTATTTATTCATTTTCAAGCAGAGATATACAGAGAGAGAGAGAGAGAGTGCACCAGGGCCACCACCTTGTGGGTCTGGCTTATGTGGGTCCTAAGGAATTGAACCCAGAGCCTTAGGCACTGGAGGCAAGTGCCTTAACCACTGAGCAACCTCTCCAGCCCATAATTTGTTTTTCTTGTCGTCTACCTGTTGATAGACATTCTTAATTGTTTCTAACTTCTGTCTGTTGAGACTAGCGCTAATCTGAATATTCTAGCAAAGGTTTTTATTGGAATGTCTGTTTTCAGTTCTCTGCATATAAATTGAGAAGTGGAATGACCGAGTCCTGTATTGATCCTGTGTTTAACTTACTAAGGGATTTACAAACTACTTACCACAGTTTACTACTCTGCTTCATATACCGCACCATTGGCAATAGACGAGGCCCTAATTTCTCTGCACTTTCAACAGCTAGACTCATCCTGGTGTATGTAAAAGGATAACACAGTGTGATTTGGTTTGCATTTACTAATGACTTATGATGAGAGTGACTTTTCTTCTATCAGTAATTTATATGTCTTCTTTTTAACATGTATTATTTGGATGAATGTGTTACAAGTATGTATGTACACGAATGTACCAGGGCCTCTTGCCACTGCAAACAAACACCAGATATGTGTGCCATTTTTTTGTGTCAAGCTACTTGGGTGGCTTGGGAATTGAACCCAGGCCAGCAGGCTTTGCAAGCAAGTGCCTTTAACCACTGCACCATCTTCCAAGCCCCTATATGTCTTCTAAATGTCAGTTCAAGTCCTTTGTTCATTTTTCATTTATTTTTCATTGTTTTTCTGAGACAACCTTTTAACAGCTAATATGAAAATAATTGTCTAAATCAAGTATATCCATTCCAATCTGTTGATGCATTTTTTTTATGTAGCTTCAAACTCATGGCTCTCCTCTTACCTTGGCCTTCCAAAGAGCCAGAGTTAAAAGCATGCCCCTCCACACCAGGCTCATCGGCTCACTTTTAAATTCTTTTAAGCTGGATTGTTTTGTTGTTGCATTGCAAGAGTCCCTTATATGTTTCTTATTCTAGACCCTTATCATATATATGTAAATATTTCTAATATTTTACGGATTAGTTTTTTTAGACTTGCTATTTCATGTGTGTGGCTGGGGTGGTGTATGCACTTGGATGTGTCTCTGCAGCGTCCAAGCGGTTGCCTCCAGCGAGGCATGCTTGCCTGCAATAACCAGAGTAGAATGAATGTCAGATGTCCTACTCCATTATTCGTCCAACTGTTCTTCGTTAGAACACAGTAGAGCTTGACATTTGTTTTTTTCATAATCTCCAGTGATTCCTGGGTCTTTACTCACATGGCCTCATCCAGCGGTTTATACGGATTCTGGAGCTTCAACCTCAGGCAGCCTCAGACCCTCATGCTTGTGTAGAAAGCGTACTTTATCCCTAAGCCATACTCTCTAGCCCACTTAACTTTCTTAATCATATTCTTTACTACACAAAAGATGTCAGCATGCTTCTCATCAAGTTGAGAACATTTTTACAGAGCCAGTGAACCATTCTGTCAAACAACACAAACCTAGTTTCTTAGTGTCATCAAACATCAATGTGTTTGTAATACTCTCACAAACTTTAGCAGCTACTTGTTCATATGTGTGTGTGTGTGTGTGATGTGTGCATGCAAGTGTATAGACATGTTCAGATGTGTGTGGGCACCTGGAGGCTAGAAGTGGACATCAGGTGTAACTCAGTCACTCCACCTTTCTCTTTTCATAGTCTCTGCTGCACCCAGGTTTGCTGATGCAGTGGACTAGTCAGCCAGCAAGCCGCAGGGATCCCTGGTCTCCATCTCCCCAGTTCTTCGATTACAGGCACACGCCATGCCTGACTTTTACATGCTTGCTGGGGATCGGGGTGCAGCTTCTCATGCTTTTGCGGCAAGCCATATTCCCAGCCTCTTAGCAGCTAATTTTAAAATCAGTGCCTAAAGAATATATATTCAAGCCAGGCATGGTGGCACACGCCTTTAATCCCAGCACTCGGGAGGCAGAGGTAGGAGAATCCCTTTGAGTTTGAGGTCAGCCTGAGACTCCAGTGAATTCCAGGTCAGCCTGAGCTAGAATGAGACCCTACCTCGAAAAACGAAAGGAAAGAAAGAAAGAAAGAAAGAAAGAAAGAAAGAAAGAAAGAAAGAAAGAAAGAAAGAAAGAAAGAAAGAAAGAAAAGAAAGAATATATATCCATTCCAATCTGTTAATGAGTTTTAAGTGTTTTTCTGTCCCTCAGTTTCCTTTGCATATCTCTTTTCTTCCTTCTTGAAGTTTATTTGTGAGGACACTATTTGTCTAGACGGGTTTCCCGGTTCAGATCTGCTGACCTGATGTGGATATGTCCCTTAGTCCTCTGATTTCCTGTAATTTGTTGGTTGGGTGGACCTAGAGGTTGGAGCATATTCAGGTTTGTAGTTTAGGTTTTTTTTTGTTTGTTTGTTTGCTTTAGAAATACGACCTCACAGAGGCAACTCATAATAATTTCTTAGATTTTTATATTAGCAGCTATGGATGATCATTACCTATATCTGTTAATTTCTTGAGAAGTATAGAAAACAGCTGGATAGATTACTCAGTGGTTTGTAATGGAAAGAAACCCTGGCACACACATATTCATATTCTCTCTCTTTCTCCTTTTCTTTTTCTATCCCTTCCTCACTCCCTCTCCTCCCTCCATCTCTCCTTCCCTGCAAATAAAATTTTAAAAATAATTTTTAGATAGTTCAAAAGACTAATTTGGCTATTGCTTCTATCTCTTTCATGTATTAGGTATCTACTCGTGTTTATGAATTGACATTTTCCATATTTTATTATGCAATTATCCAGTATTAGAATCTGTATAAGACAGGATACACTTGATTTTTCCTTTTATTTACCAGCTTTTGACATTATAATTTGGTTCCTTGTTTTCCTCTAGTAGTGCCTATTTTATTCTTGGGCAGATGATGTGTCTTATTAGTACCTTTAATTAAGTATATCCATGTGTTTTTAGACAACACTATTGTTGTTCTGGTCGTTGCTCAAATGATCCTATCTTTGGACACTGCAAGTTTCTTTCAAATTGACACTGAATCTTTTGAGCGTGACTTTTGTAGTCTTTGATGACTCCCTGTCTATTACATATGGAAAAATTTCTACTTTACATGCTGGAAATACATTGTGGTACTTTCCAAACTTCCCTTTAAAAAAGTTTCATGTAAGCATTGAGATTTCCACTGACCCCCTGGAAAAATAACAAGGGTCTTGTGTGAAATACTTTGTCAATCATAAGTCAGGTTCCAGCACGTATTGCAGGCACTTGAAAGTCGTTGAGTTTTTGTTGAGTTCCTGTTAGGCATGAAGCACAAAGGAAAGCCTTGTTTTAGGAAGAAGACTTTGCACCCTCATGATAACTTGAAGGACCCAGTACCATAATGCTGATGTCAGAGAAGCAGAGGTGGGTTTTAGTATACACCTCGCTCTTGGTTCTGCATCTGCTCTCAAGCCCACAGTTGATTATGATCATTCTAGCTTCTTTTTATATAACTACACATGAGCAATGGAAGTACCTAATCAGGAAGCACTGGTTGAAAACAATTCAAAGGAGAAAGAAGGGAATGGACATTGTTTTCCTAGCGGAGAAAATGGATGTGAAAGCACCTGGATATCTCTTCTTCCTCTAGTCCTCTTTGACCATTTAGCAAGGGCAGTGTTTATTTTCTGCCTGCTTTATAAAGTTGCTGAGTACTGTAATGAGTTTATATTTATAGAGTGCTTGGAGCTTTTTGGATGAAAGGTGCTAAATTAGAGTTTATTGTTTATTGAGTTTATTTGATGTGTCCAACCTCCTGGGAACATTTGCTGGAGTTAATTAAAAACAGATAGTCCCTATTCTGACAGCTTACAGTGCCACGTCCAGACTAATAACAATAAACAGCATGCACTTCCGTTGTCCCAGCTTGAGAGAGACTGGAGAACTGGAGTTCTTGTGATAAAGTAATGAGGGGAATGAGGCTACTTCCATGGAAACAAGGATATTCTCAACTTTGTCTGAGCTACAGCCTGCCCTCATTATACATATGTGTGTGTACATATACAGAAATATGTATATATGTGCACAATATGGAAAGCTTTATGTATATATATATATGTAATATAGCAAGTTAATATATATATATATATGTTATTTTTATACATACATGTACAATATGGAAAGTTTCCTTGACTTGCAACAGGTCAAAAAGATTATGTATTCTTTTCTTTCTATCATCTTCCTAAGAATTTAAGATAATGGTCTACAGTGCTTTATGATTGCATTTTCCTTGCAGGAATGGCATTCTCAAACATCCAACTAGAACACATTATGCTTCCTCTTAACCTAAGCTGACGAATGCCATGCAGTGTAACTGTAGTAATGGCTTGTCCCCTTCCTTTGCCAGTTGGTGATGGAGTTCTGCGGCGCTGGCTCTGTCACTGACCTGATCAAGAACACGAAAGGCAACACATTGAAAGAAGAGTGGATCGCCTACATCTGCAGGGAGATCTTGCGGGTAGGTGACGAGTGGACACTGGTCTGCCTCCCAATGTCTTCACATGATACTGGATATCCTGGGAGATGGTCCACTTTTTCCTAGGCTTCTAGTGAAATTTGTAAGTGTAGCAGAGATCTTTTTAAGGGATTATTCTAACAATCTG
>PVHP010002008.1:41071-96554 GCA_004024765.1 Zapus hudsonius | reverse complement strand
GACTGAATTTCAAATCCAAAGATTTTAAAATACAAAGCTGGTTGATAGTAATCAAAGTGGGTAAAGATGTTTATTTACCTTTTTCCTAATAAAGCTCCTCTGTAATCATTCTTTATGTACATTTTAGTTTGGCTGCAAAGATCCTTTAAATTCACAAAATTTTGCATCTATTCTATTTTACAGACTCACACCTGCAAGGGAGCTTGTGATCTGCAAGATTACACAAAGGGTAATCTGCTGATGGGGGTTTTTGCTTAGTTTAGGTATAGAATAAAGATCAAATTAAGGAAATCCCCCCTTTTTTCTGAATAAGTAAATTGTCTGTACAAAAGCATATATGTACAAAATTTAGAGTTTATGTATCGTGAAAAGATCAATCACTGTCCACGGAAGAAATGCCATGAAAAGTTTTATCTGTCAGATCCTCAAGATCCACAGATGAGCAGTTCTTATGAAAGTCATGAGGAAAAAGCCGGCTCTCAGGGTGTGCAAAGTCATGAGGCCAGAGCCGGCTCTCAGTATGTGTCATTCAGGCACCAATAAATCTTTCAGGTTCACTACCATTTTGTAAATTTCTGTTTTAGAGCGGTAAATAAAGCCTGGATGATTTAACATTGTCTTTGAAAAGTGCCTAATTTCTTCCTACAAAGTATTTTACACACACCAGGAAAATCAGGCTTAACATATCCCTGTCTGAAAATGTAGTCAGGATTCTGGGTTTCATAGAAGAAAAATAAGTATCATTGTAAAAATAATTGTATTGATAATAATCCTTGCTAAAACCAGCCTTAATACTTATGGTGCTCCAGAAGTATTCTACTTCTATAAAATAATATATGGGATTCTTTTACATTTTCATAAAATGTACAACATATCACATGGATTATAAGTTCCCATACAGTCTCAAATGTGTATGCATACACACAGTGAAACCTACTAATATTGCTTACAGTTATGATCAAATGCCTACCTTAGAAGAGTTCTTTGCACCTCTCACTAACTCTGCTCTTATTTAAATTTTGTCAGATAAATAAAACACTAAGAGCTCATTGTTCTTGATACTGACGATTACATTTTAATATAAAATAGCAATGCAACTTTACAACACAATAGTTTATTTTCCTGTAGTGTAACTAAACCTCTTGTATTTCCATGATAGTTTTGGAAGGCTCTTTCTTACTTACTGACTGTTTGCACTTCTAATAAGCACAAAAAAAAATGGCAGGAAAAGACTCCTGAAAACTTACATTCAATCAACAAAACCACACCCGTCTCTATTAACTTTCCTACTCAGGCTTTAGATTTTGTAATCACTGTGCATATCACAACATATCCTAAGTGCAGGCCAAGAACAGCTGAACTACGGTTGTCACACAGTGTAAACCAGGACACCAGGCAAACTTGTGAAAGCAAAATACACCGGCAATGTGAAAATGCAAACCATGGCATTTCAGAAGCTTCTGGTTGCCTGAGGGAAGAACATCTTCCAGAGAGGTGGGAATCCATCCATGAGAACAGATAGCATTCTGTCTGTAGACACTTTCTTTTTTTTCCCACCTCAACTATTTCACTGTTTCCAAATAGGATGACTTTCATTCTGCTCCCACCCATGGATCTTTCAAACTTTAGGGCAGAAAGCAGGAAGGTGCATTCTTTATGTGAGCCAAGTCTGCCACGTCTCCCTCAGACGCACAACTGCAATCACTCTGCTGGTGATTTGGTGGCAGGCAGCAGGTGGAGATGGTGATGGTGTATTGGAAACCAGAAAGCATGACAAGGAGAGGCCTGTGGGATGTCTCGGGCAAGTTTATGCAGATGTGTTGCTGAAATGCGGCATAAATAAGGAGGGAAGGTGGTTCACAGTCTCTTGACATAGTTTCCGGGAAAAGTACCAAAGAATTTAGTTCTTCTTGAGGTTCCTGAAAATAGAAGCAATAAATGAAAAGGTGTCACAGCAATGAAATGCCATTTCTTATCTGCTGACTTTGAAGATTTTTTCCATTTACAAGGTTTCACTAAGAAAATGAGTCCCAAATGAGTTGGAAAGCAAGAGAGAAAGCTCACTCTAAGAATAAGACTCAGAAAGCTGGCGCTTTGGGTTGTCTTTCTTGGTAAGTCATGGCTTTAGGAGGATTAGTGATACATATCTGCCTCACTTGCTCAGCCTCTCTGTCTACAGGGAAGAAGGAACCTGCAGAGGAGCGGATGGTTGGACTCAAGTCACCACGGTGCCATGAAGGAATGAAGATAAGAGAATATACCTGAGCCTGGCAGAGAGACAAGTGTCAGGGCCTCCTCCACAGTGTCGCCTTGAGCTCTTACTTGGGACACTGCCCTTCTCAAAGCTGTTTTCTTATCTCCTGATCAGAACAACTCGATTCTTTTAAAAGCACTGTTTGTTTTCTTAACATAATTGTAATTCTGAATAATTACAAAAAAAACCCCACAAAAAATCAAAGACTGATCACTGCTTGCATGTGGAGGTGGGTAGGGTGACCTTATGGGAGTGACCAGGGACATCATGGCTGTCACTATGAACACCTTCAGTACCAAATACCATATTCCTTAGATACTTTTTGTAGGAGTTTCTACACTCAACTCCCCCTTAGTAGTTTGTTTGGCACAGGAGGTTGTGTAGGGCCTCTAAAGTTTCATTTATTGATTACGACTCTGGAATTTCTCAACCATATTTAGACTTTTCTTCTTCCTGCCCACCATGTGCACAAGCCATTTTGCTTTTCTTCCAGATAGGAGTTAATATAAATGGAATCAGAGACTGACCGCATGTGACCTCGAGGACCTCCCTGCTGCTGGCCGTGTCCTTAGAAAGTTTTCATTCTCTCTTCTTCTGTCCTTTTCTCTTTTCGTTTTTGTTGAGGACCGCACATGGGGTTCCCAGATGAGCAAAGCCTATGTCCTACACCTGAGCTATTCTGTTAGGCCTCTAGTCTTTATTTATTTAAGAGAGCAAGAGGGGGGGTTGCCTTTGGAGAATCAGAGGATTTTAGAATTGCTACATCAGACCCAGGAAATGGGTCGGTATCTTGTAATCTTGCTCCCTCCCAAATGATATTTTCACTGTTGACGACTAACATTTTCTACCGAACAGAGAAATGATAGTTCTCATGTAAGGATCATTTGCTGTTTTTGCTTTTGTAAAGTTAATCTTTCCCAGTTAGTGCTATTTAAAAAAAAATTTCTTAATTAACCTGGAACAAAAGTAGTCGAAAATCACACGTACCTGACACAGCAAATCCTAAACTATATTAAAAACACAAAGGCCGTGGGACTTCATAGTGCATATGAATGCATGAAAGATCAAATGCATCATGAAGACAAAGAAAGCTCAGTTAGCGCAGTGTGAGCAAGCAAGCGTGAGCAGATGATGAAAGAGCCAATGGGTCTAAGCACTGTGCACGTACCCACAAACCATCCATCATCACACTTTTCCATCACATCAACGACATCTCTTTCTCTGAGTTCCAGTTCATCTTCATTCCTAGGGGTATAGTTATACAGAGCCTGAAACCTTAAACAGGACAGATGGGTGTGTTTAATATTGTTTGCATCTTTGTAAAAGAAAAGACAATACTCATTTCATCTTTAACATTTCTATTACTAACGTAGTGTATTAGCTAGTGTAAGTCTTTAATAATCATAAACAGAAGTCATTTAGATTTTCATAGGAGTTACACAATAGCATTTCAAAACTCACACTGAAGAATATTTATAGAAATCATAATATTCATTTTAATATTTGTAGGTCTAGGGCTAGAGAGTTGGCTCAGCAGTTAAGGCACTTGCCTCCAGTGCCTAAGGCTCTGGGTTCAATTCCCCAGGACCCACATAAGCCAGACCCACAAGGTGGTGGCCCTGGTGCGCTCTCTCTCTCTCTTTCTCTCTCTGCTTGAAAATGAATAAATAAAATATTTAAAAAAATATTTGTAGGTCTAACTTGCATTTTAATTGTCCAGACAGTTAATGGCTATTATCTGGGTACTATGATAATATTATACAATATAAGGTAAATTGTATTTATATTAGTCAAAAATATTTCAAAAAAGAAGGAACTATAGGTTAGCTGGTTAGAATCATAATCTGATAACTAAAGACTGTAAATGGAATTTTTAAAGGATTCTAAATTGAGATGTTCATAACGTGTCAGCTACAGGCCTTCTAAATCACTTTGTGGGAATTAGAATAAAAATTTAGGTTCTTTATTCACCAAAGGGAGTTTGTTAAATCAGATTAGTTTTATGATATGAGTAAGTATTTTCTTGAGTATTAATACTTTGAAAGTGTGAAGCACTTCACCCATGGTGTTGAGTGGATGGAGTTTATGCTTGGTCACCCCTGAACCAGTTGAAAAAGCAGATTATGTACATAAACTCTTACTAATGTGTCCTGAAAAAAATCGTCTTTGACTCAGAAACTCTCCTGTGAAATAATTTTACATGGAGAAATACTAATAAAACAATGCCATTTTCTTTCCCTTATCTAAACAAGATAAGAGAGCTAGTATATGGTGACATTGGTAGGGAATGTATTCAAACTTTTAATGTATTTGACATTGAATTTTGTGACTGTTAACATGGATTGGCACTTTGAGGTCAGGAAAAAAATTGGTATGCAGATAACTTAAAATTTCATAAAATATTTTTAAAAATGGTGAATTTGTTTCTGTTGCACTCTGTAACTGTCATATAATTGTGCCGATGTAAGCAATGTAATGACATTCAGACTGAGAATGAGTTATTTCTAATTACTTGCTTCAGTCAGAAAAATCACATCTTGGTATAGTCAAACTATCCTATTACCTGAATTCTAATACCATGTTATAAATATGACACTGACCCTTTGGCTTCCTTCCTGAGAACTGTTGGGTTGGGATATGCAGCTAAAGTTGGTGTCAGGGGGTTTTGGGAAGAGTTTGTAAGACACGGTACCCACCATGTTCCTTTAGAGCTGCCATCTCCCTGGCCTGTTTCCTAAGTTTCAAACTCCATCAGGAGAGGTTTCTTCCCCTGTTCCTACTTTGTCCTTCGAGTCCCTGATACTCTTGACCATTTATAGCTTCTTGAGGTGTTTTGAGAGGATTCTGATTATGGTGTAGGGTAGAGAAAGAAGGCCACACATCCTGATGTGATGTGATGGTCAATGAGACCAGAAAGTGCTGAATTCAAATGTTAACTGGATGTTTGCATGAGGGAGGCCTTTACTACAATAATAAAAATCATTGTGTTGTGCGTTGATTAGTTTTTGAGGCCGGTCAGGGGAAGGAATGACATCTTTTGTATATTCACAGGTAAGCTGATTTCAGTGTTACCACGTTTTCCATCCCAAGGTCATTCCTGGGCTGCTGTTTTGATGGGTTCTCACTGCATTTCACTGTGGGAGAACTGACTCTCTGATTGAGCTTCTCAGGCTGCTGCTTTGCTCTAGGCATGTCTCCAACCTCTTCCAGAGACAGGACTATTTAAGGCCACAAATCCCAGCTGCCTGGAGAAGCTCAAGGTCCCCAGAGCTAACAAACCAAAATTGGCATGGACGTCTACTTCTTTTTATTTGAGGAAAGCCAGTGTGCTTGTCAAAATTCATTTACCATTCTGGTTTAATTATACCATAAAAAGGAGTTTTATGGAAACATAAACAAACCTTCCTGGAAATCTACCTCTGTTGGCTTTCACAATCAGTATTGCACGACAGGAAATGCAGTTGAATTACAATTTTGAAACATGCTGTTTTGAAAGATGTGTTGGTGAGATGAAGGATGGTGGTGGGGTCAAGATGCCTCAAAAATATCAGCACTTGAATAGGAAATGCTGAGCCAAGCTGGAAGCTGTCATTTGAGTACTTTTCTATAATATATTGTCCCCAAGCTGAACTGATGTTTCTAGTTTTGGTTCATATCCTATTTTTTAAAACAATAAATAATGTTAGCAGAACCCCATAATCCCTCTAATTAAAACTATAATCAAACAGAATTTCAATGAAGAGTGTTTTATAATATCTAAAGCTGGACTTAAAAAGAAATCCACTTTTTCCCACCTGTGGGCTTTGTGTTTTCTTAACAACCAGATGATGGTTGCATATGACGAGACAGTGTCCCAGAACACAACTTGTTCATACTCCTGAGAAGCAGTTTAATATAACATGCTACTCGTATCATAAACCTAAACAACCCTGAAATTTATTTGTCTTGCGATGTAACCCTATCATTGTTCACACGGAGGAAACACAAAACTTTAGAAGTCATATTTAATGATTTCCAACTAAATGAAAATTTGAATGATTACTACTTTTAACTTAGTCCATTGTGATAAGGACTTTTCCTTGATAAGAATACCTATGTGTCCAAGTTGTGTAGGGTGGATTCAGAAAAGCATGCTTTTAACCACATTTCATGTCTGCAAGGAGGGATTCCAAGATGCTGACATCCCTGGGCCCAGCCCTAGGGAGGAGGCTTTTTGTCAGCCTGAGTCTGTACCAAGTGAGCAGAGCTTAGGCAGAAGTCAGTAAGTCAGACAGGCTGCATGCTCAGATGTGCAGGGCAAGGGAATGGCTAACTTCTGAATATCCCTCGTGGCAAAAGAGGTCAGAAAAGGACAAATGAGAATCTGAGAGACAGTGTGGCTCTTGCAGGCTGATCTAACTTATAGATCAGAGAGGGGAGTTACAAAAGTTATATCACCTAACTGAATGGCAGTGGGGGCTTTAATGCTGCCATTTTCAAG
The DNA here is from genome assembly GCA_004024765.1 of Zapus hudsonius. NCBI lineage: Eukaryota > Metazoa > Chordata > Mammalia > Rodentia > Dipodidae > Zapus > Zapus hudsonius. Next base: position 89,820 of record PVHP010002008.1, on the reverse strand, counting down.
AGATACCTTGAAACATGCGTATTTGGACTTGGATTGTTAGGTAGACTTTAGGCTCACTTTAAATGTATCTAAATAGGTGAACAAATCAATATTAGGATGTTAGCAGCTGCATAGTCAGCAGAGCTGAGAGAGAGAGAGAGAGAGAGAGAGAGAGAGAGGCAGGTTTCTAAACCACATGAGTCACTGTGGCATTGGAAGTTTTGGGGGTACGTAAATTAAAACCGTCTCTGTTTCCCTCAGCTCTCAGCTTTGGATCTTGGTGACCAGAGATGCAAGACTTGAACTTTCTCTTGGGTTAGGAGTGGTGCTGTTGCTCTGCTCGCTCTCCCTCCCAAAGCTCTGTCAGTTGCTTTGTGGGCCAAGGGTTAATCTTGAATTGAGAAGATTAGAAAGATACTTACGGTTCCCCCCCACCTTGAATGTTTTCATGAGTGAACACAGGACGCTGTGGCTGAAATGAAATGAGTTTTCAATGTCACCAATGTTTCAACTGGTACTCATTAAAAGAAAAATTGGATAATGGCATATGATACTTTTCTTGACATTTAATATTTCCTGTTGTAAAAAACCAAGAGGAAGAAAAATTCCACCAAATAAATGGTTTCCGTAGGATCATTATTTCGACTATTTTGAAGGGTGCTTTCAATTAAGTCAGAGTTCAAACGTTTTGAACGCATTCACAATCTGTACTTGTCAAGCTTTAAGGGAAGTTGAGGTTTAGTCCCATTGATTTTTCAGAGGTCAGGAACATGACAAGAACAAGGACACCAGGCCACAGGAGAAAGAAGGGGAGACACCTTCATTCAACCTTTTTCTCCAGCGTTTTTTTTTTTTTTCAGCAAGCAGAAAGTAAGCCACATTCAGTTTAACAGCAAAGAACCACGTTCACTCTGAACTTGCCCTTCACAGACAACACAGTACAGAGGAATGTCGATAGCCAGACGTCCCATGCTACATGTGAACTGATATTCTCTGTCCTCAGCGTGGAGGGAGCACATGCAGTTTTAAAGGGAGAAGACAGAGAGCTTGAAGTAGAATGCAACAAACAATATCCAGGTAACATATAATATTTTACCTTAGAAGAGAAATATTGGTAGAAATTCCCAGTGCACTGAACTCTCAAAAGAGTTTCCTTTCTTTTTAAACTAAGCATCAAGACCAGTATCTGTAATAGATACTTATAATATTGGAAATGACAAGCCTTAGCATCCCATATAGCCACATAAATATTTCAGTGAATGAAAATTAACACATTGGTTGAATAGGCAAACTCATTGTAATCGATATTGACGGTCTACATGGTAACTTTTTTGGGAAAGAAATGCATTCAGCCCACTCACAACACATCCCAAAGGCATTCAAAATGAGAGCTACCTGGTGAGATAAACACACCTGAGCCTGGACTCTGATGACTATGGAATTAGTTACATTACATCTATGTCTTCAGCTATCAGGAGCAGCGCTGGGATGTCTATCATTATTATATGCTGGAGGTTTTTTTCTACAATTGTCCATAGAAACCCCACTAGTCCAAGGTTGGCCAGGGGAGCTTGTTGCTTCCTTCAGTGTGAGTCTCTGATGAAACCCTTTCCTAAACTTCCTCATCCTACATCTTCCAATCAATACTGTCTATCTAACATAGACCAAGGATTTTCACTGCTCAAACTTTATGCTTTAAATCCATGAATAGGAACCATTTCTTAATGGTATTCCTAGAATGTTTCTGACCAGATTAGAAAATAATTGTTGCCCACCTGTGTGACTGAAAACCATGAAATAGTCCAGTCCTAGAAATCAGTATATAATTACTGACATAAATGAAAATTACAAAAAGTATATTAATAAAATATTAAATTAGAAACATTATTTTAATAATAAAGGCTAAACCAAATTTCCAGATATTTTCAGCTCATTTAAGATACTATTGAATCAATTCAAATGCCTAAAGAAGCAAGTACAAGCCATCCATAGCATAAATGCTAGATTTCTTTCAGTTCTTTTTTTAACTTCTTCCCTTTAGTTAAAATTTGAAGACTACCTTAAAATCAACTTGTTGATTAATATAAAACCATACGAAAATAGAAACCTATCTATATACTTTTCCATTTCCATTATCATCTTTCTAACTCTACTTCTTTGGTGTCTTCAATTCAACTGGCTTCCTAAACACCTCAAGCCTTTGACAACCAGGGGACTTTGGCTACTGCTCAAGGTGTGAGGCTTGCTTACTTCCACAACTTGTGTTCCCGGGTGTGTGAGCCAGTAATGTCTGGGGCTTCAATCATCTTTCCCAATATAGCTTTCCCCTCGGTTTAATATCCGTCATATCTTGACTCTCCTCTCCCCTCTTGAATCCTCAGTTTTCTATACTTTTCACATATTCAGGTCAGAATTTAAATGCAATTTTTGTTAGCAGAGAGGTTGTGTATCTCATGAAATGGTGAGTTTCAAAACATTTCAAAGCATATCGTTAATAGGCATCACCTTCAGGCTCACTGATCATTAGCAACCAGAGTTGAGGACAGTTAATTCCAGCATTTGAATCAAATCATTTTATGTTTGCTTGGCTCATGGGAGGAATAGTAGCTCATAGTTATTTATGAAGGTGCGTGTAATTCTTGTTTGGGAACTGACTACTATTTGACCTTGAAATGAATCTCAGCTTCCTCATCATAAAGCCAGTGAGTTAGACAAGATGTAGACCAATCCTGACCCAGCATGTAGCTCATCAAGGGATCCATGTTTCCTTTGATATTTTTCCCTCTGCTATGGCTTTTTATCAACTTCCCATTTTTCGGTTCACACATGACTTAATCATGTAAAAGCCACAATAATTCAACCTCATTTTTCATAGCAGTCGGCCCCAAACTCAAAGATATTGGATAATTTCTATGACAAATAAAAAGAACTTGAATGACAATTTTGACCAGCATACTCTGTGGGATGACATTTTATGACGGAATAGGAAAAACGAATTTATTAAAAATCAGAATTATTTCTTTTTCCTTGAGATAAATGTTTATGTTCTGTATGGGAATTCAAGAAAATGACTGAGAACTCTTGCCTTTGGTCCTTAGCGTTGTGACCCTGAAAGATTGGACCGACCGTCTGCACTCTACCGCCATCTAATGTTAAGCAGTGGTAGCAACATGTTAAAAGTTTTATTTATTTATTTATTTATTTATTTATTTATTTATTTATTTATTTATTTATTTATTTATTTATTTAGATTTTTCGAGGTAGGGCTGACCTGGAATTCACTCTGTAGTCTCAGGCTGGCCTTGAACTCACAACGATCCTACCTCTGCCTCCCAAGTGCTGGGATTAAAGGCATATGCCACCACGCCCAGTTTAAAATTGTTTTTGCCTTTGATCAGCACTGGCCAAGCTCCTTCAGCCTGGATTAATTTTGAAAGGGTATTTTAAAGAGCACAGAATGCTGAGGAATAGATAATCATCTGTTTTTCTGACCGTGTCCTTCCTTTTCCATTCTTGAGACGAGCTTGCTCATTGGCAACCAATGTCATTTGGTCTATGTTCATTTTTATTTTTGCTGTCTGCTCAGGCATTCTGTTGCTCCCACATTTTTAGCAGTGCTGAGGTAAATATGGAACAATATATATCTGTGACATTCACAGTGGCTTAAGACAACTTTAGGAGTTGGAAGATGGCTTTCATCTTAGCACATTCCCGTCACCATGCTGGCAATTTTGAGCAAAGATGTGTCATGCCTGCATTTTCTTGATGAATCAATCCTAAGACTACAGTACAATTTAACAAAATCCAAGGATGCAGCATGCTCTTCTCGCCTATCCTGAGTACATAGCTTAACTAGTTTTTTAGTGTGAAAAATGGATTTCATGATGACATTTTCACATGTGCACATTATACACTTTATTTTTAAAAATGTTGTAAATATGAATGCAAAAAGACAGTTATTTATTTATCTTTAGCACATGAATTCAAAGGCAAGTCAATTCAAAGCCAGAGCTCATGAGAAAGCTGGTCTGAGACATTTTAGAATCTGACATCAGCATACCTTCTGTCTCAGGTGATGATGACATACAGCCTGCCTGAAAGCCTTGTTTTATTTATGCTTCTCCCTGTAGGATTAGCTCTATCTTGTATTAAATAAAAATGGGGTGTTACTTTACAAATGGAGGTGGAAAAAAAATCTCTGAAAGTACTGCAAGTGGTTCTTAGGTTCTTAAGTGATTTTTTTTTTTTTTAAAGAAAAAGCCGCAGAACACATCAATGAGAATTGGATCACATTCTACTGTTACCAGGGCAATGTTTATAGGTCTGTTTCTACTCTTAACTTATGAAGATGAAACACAACTGCATAAATTAAAAGAAAATAGAATAATTATGATCTATACACACATGCAATCTAATATATAAATTCAAAGTGTAAAATATAGCAAAGAAAAATCCAGGTGACTTAGGTATACCACTTTACTGACCAAGGGGCTCAAGAATATGTTTGATTAATTTGGAAAAGTGTTCTCTCTCTCTCTCTCTCTCTCTCTCTCTCTCTCTCTCTCAACTCTGCAATGATGTTTAGTGGAGTCTAAGAATCAATTCTTCTCTTCTTGGCAGCACAAATCTGCTTCAGCAACAATACCAGTCTGATTAAACAAAGCAAGAAGCATAAAATAGCACAAATACAGAGCAGTATGTACATTTATGAAGTGAAAAAGGAAAACTTAAAAAGGAAGCCCTGAGAACTTGAAATGCGGAGCACAGTCAGCTATGTGACAGACCAGCCAAAACTAAATCAGGGTCCATTAAAGTAGACATGGTGAAAGGAATTCTGAGGTATGCAGAGATGAAAATCCCTAAATTCCTTGGCTGCGTTCCTCACTACTGACAGCTCCATTTAGAGTCCATGCATTCTACAGCCCTGCAGAAGTTAGAGAAGTGAAAATGGAAGGGAAACCATGGCTCTTTGAAGTCAGGCAAAGATGTAAAGGAGTCGCAGCCTTGGGAACAGGGGCCTGTATTATCAGAGCAACACAGTTAGAAACAGGAGACATGGATTGAAACATACCTCAAGCTATGGAATGACACTGAAGCCACCATAACTGGAAGCAACGCGGACTCAGTATTCACTGGTAATAAATAGTTTTGCACAAATTTAAAGACTTTTACAAACCTAATAACTATGGGAAATTTGAATTCACCTACTATGACTCAGGGAAATTTGCGGAAGATGGGGAGAAAGAATGTCATAGTCATGGGGAGGGAGAATAACTAATTCATAAAAGGGAATGTCATCATGGATTCAACGGCTTTATCTAATAACCTATGATCCTGAGCATATTGTTGTGTTAATATATATAATTTTACGCCAATAAAAACGTTTAAAAATGAAAAAAATAGTTTTGTTCTCGGCACTAAAGGCATTGACTAGAAGGCAGCAACTTGGCATTGAAACATGAAACAGATGTAGAAAACAGAATCTACTATGGCCTTTTCCTTATTGGAAATATTCCTTATTGGCCCAAGGGAACGTGTGATCCTGCTGTTTTGGACTTGGAAATCTGGACCCACACAGCAAGGAAGCACTCTATCGAAAGGCATAAGATCTGAGTTCATAGTTCCTCATGCACTGGTCACTTGTCTCAAGGGACTTTCAGGCCCACTTGACTGCCAATCCCAGCAAAGGCAATCAAAGAAGAGCTAGGTGGGCAGGATGACTGCCACAGATCGGGGAGTCCGTCCCTACCCTGTGGGAGTTGTTGACAGGCGAACTGCAGGATCTCTTAGACATCACTGGGCTACGCGGTGGCTTACCCAGGACAACTATCTTGCTTTTGAAATCATCCTGGAAAAGCCATAAGATATGAGTTAGTGCCATCTTCATTCTGCGCCCTCAGTGGGCGTGTGCCCGGTTCACTGCTCTCCATGCACACACAGCATGCCAGTAGGAAGTGCAAGTCTGCACACAGCAACATTGTCTGTTTCATACAGTTTCCAAACACTCCAGGGGCAGCTGCTAATCTCAAAGACTCAAGAGAGAGAGAGAGAGAGAGAGAGAGAGAGAGAGAGAGAGAGAGAGAGAGAGAGAGAGAGAGAGAGAGAGAGAGAAGCTGGCAGGGGATGTTCCAGCAAAATATATGGCTAAAAACACTTATCAGAAACATTCCACCTTTTACAGAAAAGCTTAGCAAATGGATGGGTATAAAACACCCTCAAACAAGATCTGTTTGCTCTGTGCTTACTGAACAGATACAAAGTTGGACCGAGAAAATTTGCTTTCACACCCATCAAATTTTATGGAAATCATCAGACATTTTTTATAGGCAAAATGTTCTAAGAAAGTTCAAAAGGAGAAAAGAAAATTGGGAGAGGGTAAAGGTAGTGAAATTTAATTTAAGCATTGAATATTTCCTGAATTTTTAATCATTTTTCAAAGTAAGATATTTACTATCATAATGACTCAGCTAAGCTTTCTTGCACATGAATAAGTCTTATTTTCCTTTCCTCAGCAGGCAGGACCTAGCAATGGAGTGTCTGGTATTTGATTTGGTTTGAAAATATTACTAGGACTAAAAAAAAAAAAACTTTTACATAAAACATGCGGTGTCTCATCTTTAACTGGGGATAACTTTCATGATCATTAGTGGTAATCCAATGGAAGTCCTGAGTCTCTTGGGAGGATATGTGCTCAGCAGGTTTGCCTAAGAGGCATGGAGAGAATGTTTGAAGTCCTTCCATATCTGTTCTTTGTGTCTTCACTCAGGGGGTCCAGGATGTCAGCCTGGCACATGGTCTTTATGAGCTAGGACTACACTTATGAGCCTTCCTTTAACCTAGCTGCACTCATGTAGTCTTTTCTGAAAGGTGGGACATAGGCAATGTCCAGGATTCTCCTGGGCTCTCTGGCAACTATGGAGTCACAATAGCATTGTGGAATGCTGTGTTTATATGTAAGAGAGGTGTCTTTGTACCCTGCATGAGCTGTAATTCTTTTGAATTTTCAGGAATAGCAGCTACTCCAATTTTAACGATACAGAGGTTCTATAAATATCCAGGCTTTTAGACTTTCTAAATAAAAAGATAAAAGTTAAAATGGGGCTGGAGAGATGGATCAATGGTTAACATGCTTGCCTGCACAGCCTAAGGACCTGGGTTCAATTCCCCAGTACCCACATAAAGCCAGATGCACAAAGTGACACATGCATCTGGAGTTCATTTGCAGTGGATGGAGGCCCTGGTGTGCCCATGCTCTCTCTCTCTCTCTCTCTCTCTCTCTCTCTCTCTCTCTCTCTCTCTCTCTGTCTATATCTCTCTGATTGCAAATAAATAATAATAAATAAAATACTTTTAAAAGATCCTATTCTGAAATTGCTTGAGGTCACCACCAGAACAAAAAAAATTAATTAAGTTAGTCAATGCCTTAGTTATATTTCTGTTATTTGGAAGTAAATGGCATTGCTACGATAGTTAAATAAACGTCCTTAGAAAGGTCTTTATCACTACTTATATTTAGCCAACTAATGTTACTAAGATTTTATGCATATTATTTTCTATACCCATTAGGATATTTTTTTCTTTTTGCTTTCAATGCTGTTACTTTCCTTGTAATGAGAATAAAATCTTGGGTTGATTAAATTTGTATCAGAATTTACAAGCATAGATACTTTTAGTATATTCAGTATACTATATCCTTTCTATGGGTAAAAACCAGATTTATTGAGTTAGAAAACGCAATGGCAGGTCAACGTTCAGCATTTGTTCTCAAACATGAGACAAAGTAGAGGTCATAAAACTGTTTCTCCATAAAACTGTTGCTCCATGTAGTTATTACAATATTCTCTTAAAGTGTTGTTATTTCAAGTCTGTCACCTTTTGTCTAAAGGAAAAGATTTTAGGATCGCTCTAAGCTCAGAAGCAAAACTTTTCTGTAATACATTGATTCTGTGTTGCGACTGTCCATCTCTTCTCCCAGGCAGGTCATAGATTGTGTTAAAAACTGGTGCCCTTGAGGAGAGCTAAGTGCCAGCAGAGCCGCCAGGGTGCACGTATCAGGGATGGATGATTTGCCAACCGCTGCTGAAGAATCACCCTTCCTGCCTCCCTATCTTTATCTTTGTGTAAGAGCAAGACGCAAGACAGGTCATTCGAAAGACCACCCTGACGTCAGGCCCTGCTGTGCCTGCAGATGGCTGGACATGTCCGGGAGGTGACCACTCCACTAGGAAGTGACTGAGGTTGGCAGGCACAATGCTGATGCTTTTGAATGATTACCTTTGATTATGACTTAAGTTTTAGCATGTTTTTCTCTTCAATGTGGTCATAGCTGCCATGCAGACCTATCTTGAGTTCTGGAACAGAGGCCATGCTGAAGATGTTAAGAGTTAGCAGTTGCTATTCACATAACTTCTTAGAACATGTCAGATGGCACCAATCGAAATGCATCCACCCTCAGAAGGTCACTGAACAGACATGCAGTAAGCCACACTCAAGATTCGATTACCTGTGGTTTTGGTGGACTCATCTCCTGCTGGTGAGGGTATTTAGGGAGGAGAGGAGGTGAGGAAAGCTGGATGGGCTGAGAAAGCTCACAGACAGGGTCAGACACAGAGGCCAAAGGAGAATGAAATGGAGGGGAGGAAGAGAGGCAGCTGGGTAAAGGTGTAGCAGTTCGATCTCCCGAACAAAATGATGGTTGCTTAAATATTGAGGAGAGACAAGATGTAATTATGGTTGTGCCCAGAATGGGGTTACATTGTCTTTGGAGGTTATTTTCCAAGCATCAATAGCCTTAAAGTTACCCAAAGCCCTATGAAAAAGTCATGATGCTCTGAAGTGCTAACATCTCTTTTGAATTTGACTTGAAAGTCTCACTGGGTGTGATGAGTCTAATTTGAGGGGTACGGGTGAGCACCTGTATTATCCCATTCTGTACAGATGGCTTCTTCTAAACATGAAGACAAGACAATGCAACAGCTCACCCCCTGCAATGACGCTTTGTAACCTGCTTGTGAAGTAGGTCATAAAGTGTCAACAGTGGGTTTGTCACACAGCTAGGAAAGTTCTGACTTCTTTGTGCTTGGTGTGTGAACCATCAGGGAGCTCACCCGATGGGATAGACACTGTGTCTAAAACAGGTAGAGTGTCCTGTGAATGAGGCCACTCATCTACTCACGTCTTTAAAATGATTATATTGAAGGGTAACTTTGCTATTTAAACCATAGATAAGCTGAGTGTGATGTTTCATTTACTGCGGTGAATTATTACATTAGGCCGTGTGTTTGTTTTATACAAAGGTATGGCTGCTTATTTGGAAATAGAGGAATTACGGAGGAAATGACTTGTATAATGTGCAAAATTATTTCGTAGAATAGGAACTCTTTTTTAATTCATAATTTCAGTATTTATAAGCAATCCTACTTGCTCTTTGATTCATAAAGGACATATTTGAGAACTGGATTTATTTTCAAAGAGAGCAGTGTACATGCTAAAGTTTTGGGCTTATTCTCACCCTTTGTTGATTCCACAGCTGTTCAAGGTCCTTTGTAAGACGGAGCTGCAGTAGAAAATTCCCAAGCAGTTACTGACCCTGAGGTGTTCACAACCTTTTCAGAACAGTCGACAAGGGCCTGGAGTACGACCTCAGTTGTCTTACCACCTTTCACTTTATTTCAGTTTTGATCAAGTGCCACCACATCAAAGACACACTGTTTCCCCATCCATCAGTTTTCTTATCTCTACAGTGGGAATAATATTTCCTACCTCTGGGTCTTACAAATTAAAGATGTGGAGTTCTTAGAATATTGACGGTAAGATTTAATGATGAGCCATCATTATTAATTTTAAAGTACTAGAAAAATGATAAAAGGTTCGAGTTTGAATGTATAGCCACAAAGGAATAATGTGATAAAGGAATTATATCATATATATATGTATATATATATATATGTGTGTGTGTATTTGCAATGTATAAATATTTGCATCTTTTGCTTTTTTGGTGTGTAGAATATGCACGTGACATTGAGTGTGGTGTATGCACATGTGTGTTCAGATGTGCGTGTCCCATGCACAAGCATGTGGAGATTACAGGAAAGTGTTGGGCATCCTCTTATCACTCCCTGCATATTTCATTCCTTTGGGATGGAGCCTCTCTCTCTCTCTCTCTCTCTCTCTCTCTCTCTCTCAATGCTGTTATTCAGCAAGTTCCAGTGATTCAATGGTCTGGATTCACCCTGGACCAGCATTATAGATGTATGTGGCCATGTCTAGCTATTTTTAAATGTGGGGTTTGGGGAGTCCAGCTTGGTGTCCTCCTGCTTAAGTGACAAGTACCCTTAATCACTGAGCTATCTCCCAAGTCCTGTTTATAATATTTTATTAAACTTCAGTGTGTTTTCATATTCAACCCTCCCCCAACTTACACAATGCTTGGATTCCTTGTGAGGAAATCTGTTAAGACAGTGTCAAAATAGATGTATATTGATATGATTATCTCTCCTAGGTAATTGTAAGACTGTTTAGTTCTTTAGAAATTAGGCAAAATTTAAATACCTCATTACTGGCTTTTGTGTTTGGCTGTATTTCTTGGGGTCACTAGGATGTGTTGGCATTCCTACCAGATATTTTAAGCAGTCAGGTTTCTCCTCTTCTTCCTCCTCGATGATGTGCAAATTTGGTGTCACCTCTGCACTGTTCTGACCACACCACGTATCGTCTTGCTCTTGACATCCTGGCAGCCATCTTGGGGATGTAACTCCCTCACAGATTTCCTCATCTTCCTCACCAATGACAGGGAGGGTTATGGGCAACATGCCAACATTGGGGCATGCAGAGGAAACAAATTTATCACCCAGGACTTGGAGAATCTTGGTAGGGTCTGTAAATCCCCTGCTCATTTTATTCAAGTCTGCAGACATGTTTGGAGTGGTCTTTATGGGATCCTGACGAGGCTGTGCCGCCGCGGAGGAGGACATCCTTGAGTGGGGGGACACTAACAGAGACTGAGATGATTCCTCCAGCAAAGAAGCTGGGGGTGAAGAGGGGAGAGCAGAGGGCTCTTCCTTAATTTCAAGGATGACCTTGTCTAGGGCATTTGGTTTGGTTTGGTCAGATGATAAAATTAAAGCACTAAATTTCTCTAATTCATCCAAGAAGTTGTCCAGAAAAGATGATAACGTTGGGGCCTGAGGGTTTGCTGGAGGACAGCAGTCCGTCAGGGAGAACCACTCCTGGGCAGTTCCGTGGAGGGCTCCTCCATCTGGGCTAGGTAGAGCTTTGTGACTTGGAGGAGAGGCTGGTTCACCGCAAGCCAACTTAGAAATGAACAGGAATTATGAAGCAAAAAAATAAACAAAGAAAATAGTGATAATGAATGAAATCACAGAGACAGAAATGCAGGAGAAGCGTGCTAATCGACATAGAAATGGTTTTATCTTGTAGCTTAGATCCAGACTGAAGATATTTAGAAGACATGTAGATTGCAAGGAACTTTGTTGAAATTTGAATGCATAAGTAATGTAAGCTATTTGAATCACTTACTTGAGTTCCAAAACACTGTTTGTTTGGAAGAAGTCACAAATATCAAATGCAAAGTCAAAGCTATCATAGACAGCTTGAGGACTGAGCGTGACACCATAAGAGACTTAAGAGCTATCTCTTCAGACTACATTTACTTTTTTAAACTAGGTTGGAAATGACTCTAAAGATTGCTACCATAAATAAAAAGGCACTGCCAAGCTGTGTTGTCATCTCTGAACTGAGTTACTGTTCCTCCTTCCTGCAACAGTGTACAATCTTTTGAGCTTCCACGAATTTTGACATTTATGTTTTTTGAGGGGATTATAACATACGACATACAACGTTTTAGAGCGTTGCACATGAACACATGTGTAAGGGAATAAACTCTGAAAATATTTTGAAGCTAGATGCCTATGATCAAAATGAAAGTGAGCTGATATCTAACTTTTTCTTAAAAGCTAAAAAAAAAATCCAAAGTAAATGTTTACAATAACATGCTGACGGAAAGTAAACTTCTGCTAAGATTTCCATCGTCTCTCAGAGGCTTGACATTTTATGTAATGGAAAGAGTATAATTTATGAAGCTTAATCTCCTGAAGTAAAAATATAACTTTGTATATTTTAATATTATTGATTCATTTTGAATACTTAAAACAAGAAAGGTAAAAAGTTTTAAAGCACAAATTCCCAAGAAGTGCCTTTAGAAGAATTGTCTGGTATCTTCTCATATACCTGTCTGTCCTTGCGGGCCAATGAAGAAATGCTAAATGCTGTGCATGAAAAGACCTTGAGAGAGGCTGGTGGGTGACCTGCCACTTTAGAACTTTCTAGATAATTGACTTTGTTTTGTGAGGAAGACAGTTTTAAGAAGAGGATTCTGAAGATACCCTCTCTGGTTAATTGCTTAGCATTTCATATACAGCCTCTTGGGCCATGGGCATTGCCATGTCTAAGTGCACAATATATTCCTCACTTAATTGACTTTTTTGTCAATCATTAGAAAGGGATGTTGGTAGAATCTATTTAATTTTTTAAAATAAGACATAGAGTATCTCATTATGGGGTGTCATAAATGGCATAAGGTGTTCACAAAGCTCATGGATACATCTCACTACAAAATTTAGGACTGCAGGCTGTTTAACCTCTGATAAAAGTGACACCGTGCATGTACTTTGTGGCTGGGTTGACAGGCACATGAGTCCTGTAGATGTTGAACTTTTAATGGGATGAAAATTACTGAAATCCATTAGATAGTCTATAGAAGTTCCTGTTCTGGCTAAAATTCTGTTTTATGCTCTTTGTTACGTAAAACAAAAGTGTTAGATTTGGTTTTAATAATTCGGTTTTGAAAGTATGTAAAATTGATAGTAACTGAAGGTTGATACTTTTACTTTCTTTATGCACAGGAATGTAGTGAGTAGGAGAAAGACCCACTGTGATCACTTCAACCATTCTCACCATTACTATCTACTAGTGCTCACTATCCTGCCATTGCTCCACCGTCACGTTAGACGTGTTCACAGCTGAAAGTGCCACACTTTATAATGGACTTGATTATGCTGAAAATTGATTTAAATATTACTAAGTATAATGTAATAAGAGACATCTACTATTGTCAAAACATACCTACAATAAAATTAAAATTATTTCCTCTTCCACAAGATTCTATTAGACTCCACTGGGCTAAAAGTAGAAATATTATCAACTCATATCTGAGTCTCCCCTCAAATGTCAAGAAACATGATTTGAGTTTGCTAAATAATGATTCAAAAACCGTTAATGAGTTCCTTTCTCTATTTGCAAATATCAGAAAATAGATGTAACATTTAGTTCATTTTGGATGTCACCATATTTCTTTTCCTGAAAATTATTCATTACAACAGTATTGAGAAAGTTCCTTCATTGAGCCAATGACATCACAAAAATGGATATCCAGTTGAAAGGAACCTGGTATGTCTTTCAAATTATGGGCATGAGGTTTTAACAAACTTTTTCACAGCAGTGAAAATAAGAAACTCATTAGCTGTTAGTAAAATCTGTGCATTCCTCTATTTAAATTTTGGTATAAGAATAAACTGAAAATATATTTAAATCATATTCACAACAAAGATGAAAACATTGTTGTTAATTGGGGCATAAGAAACAAGTGTTTGAACATCAGGCTTTTCTTCCCTATTTATTATATATCCAAGTTCAGTTGTTTGAAATTTATCTGGCAGTTCTTGTAAGACAGATAAACATGGGTGAACAGTCTTATCTTTCCCCCTTATCAGTAGTAATTACCTAACGAAGGATATTGCTCTCTAAACATCAGCCGTGGTAGTAAAGTCAACATATTTAAGGAGATTCTGAAAAGCTTCATAATTAATCAAACCAATTTGGACAGTACTAAAGTGTTTTATTATCCAGTAGCAGAAGATTGAGGGTAATTACCCACAACTGAAACCCAACCTTCAAAGATTAGAATAATATCATTCTAAAGGATAAATGGGAATGTCTCTCATAAGAGATTTATAAGTTTTTTTAACTTATGTAAGATAATTCCAGGACTCCCTTTTCAAGGGGGACACAACTTGGAAGAACGATCTAGCATTCGAACATAAAGTAACTTTGCACTCTCGTAATGTTGACATGCTACCCATAGATGATCTGTTTTCTCATGTCCCAGCCTTGGTTTCAATTATGACAACTAATACATTATGCCACTTAACACGTTGTTGGAAAGAACTTAATAATATTTTTTAAATAATTCATTGGTGATTTAAAATTATATTCTTGGGAGTTAATGAAAAGTAAAAAGAAACCCATAAATATAATTATAAATATAACTCAATAGAAAAATGTGGAACAAAATCAATCACATTATGAATAGAGCAGGAGGCTGATCTTTTCTAATTAACCAATTTAAGAAGTGTTTTTAAAATTACATATTGAGAAAGATAATCATCTTTAGTTACCAGCTCAACTGAAAGAATAGAAATGGTGATCTGAAAACTAATGGAACAAACTTGAAGACTTCAAATAATCGATGGCATTTTTATACAAAACAATAACCAACTAGAATTATAGGCTCTAATTAGAAAACTATGCTTTAGTACTCATTCTTTGTAGAAAAAGGCCCATGACTTTTATAGAATTTTGTCAGCATAATAATCAGGTGTTGTTTAGATGTGCCATTTGGATACACAAACATACATGTGCATGCATATGAAATAAAGATAGTTTCTATCTTTATGAAATAATAAAGTTTTTAACTTTATGAAATAATGATTTCATAAAACATAGAATATTTTATGTTGCACGCTTATACACGCTTCTACCTATAACTGTAACTGCACCTACATATAGTCATATTTATTTTTAAAATGATATTATTTATATAATTATATACAAATAAAACTTACATATGTTAAAATAAACATTCAGAAAAAATGTCATTTTAGAAGACATGTACAGAGAAATACAATTATGTGTCACATAAAGGCTTATCATGGTAATATTTGCTTTCAATATTTTAACTTGAGAATGGAATTAGCAAAACTACACATTATGCCTTTATTCCATTTGAATAAAATTCAACCATATTTGCTGACATGGATCTCACATGTGTAGGACTGTAATAAACAAATTCTTTTGTGCTCAGTAGCCACCCTATTACACGCTGATATTACACTGCACAATCCTGAGTAGTACTTGATCATGGCACACGAGCTGCTTACCTTGTTGGAACTTAGGCTGTGAATTCTGTCACTGGAGTAGCTGTGGGGTATGGGAGGGTCAGGGTAATCATCAGCACCTGCTGTATTCTTCTTGACAACTTCTACGTAGGAAACTGGGAAGATGCCTTGTCTGTTGGTTCCCGGGATTTTACCTTCATACCAGTTTTGATCAACTCTTTTAAAAAGAATAATTCTATCACCCTGTAATGAGCATTAGGAAAATGCGTTCTAAGAAGAGACACAATACTATAACCCATATGGTTGTCATTGTTTTCTAATAAACAACAGTTTTCCATTTGGGAAAGTTTTATACCTCCAGCTTTTGCTTGATCAGAGGAATGCAAATAAGGTCCTAGCACTTATTAGAAAAACACTGATCACCAATATATATATGATCAAACCATGACATTTGAGTCTTCACCGAGGAAAGTTAGTTAAGGTGAATGGGCTTAGACATGGTAGACACTGGTATCATGTGAAATAACACAACCTATGGCTTTTAAGTAGTAGAACTTTCCACAATAACCATTATGCTTCTCATGATGACCAAGCCAATGCCACAGTACTTGATTCAGCTTTTAACTCAAAACCACACATGGCCCAGAACTAAGTCAGCAAGTTGTTAAACAACAACACCTGCTGCTGCATCAAATAGGTGATGCAGATTTTTGGGGAAGGGTGCCTGATTGGGTCATGGCAGTGACACCCACAGGAAGGAACCTCTTCAGTACTAAGCAGTGCAGGCTCACTTTTTGTCAAAGTCATGGATATTTAGCTGACATATCATTAGAGCAGAACATGATGAATGAAAGTAAATTCCCCCCAGCCCCTAAATCTCAAAACTGAGCCAAAAATAGGCAGTCACTAGCCATGTATGGGCTACACGGTATACCTAGAAAACCTGTCCCTCTGTTCTTCCATGGAACAGAAGAGGGCATCGTTCATGCAATCCTATGGTGTTTCTCTGTGCTGCATGGAGGGTCACAGAATCAGCTGATGGTGGGGAGTTAGGACTGAGTCCTGGCTCTGCCAGGCAGGGACTGTGGAACTGCCTTTCCCTGCACTGAATACAGATTTCATCAGTAGGCATGAGATTTCCTAGGCCCTCTTGTTTTGTGTTATTATGTGCAGTGTGAAGAAGTGGTTGCTTCAAGCAAGTACTTGTAGCCAACAAGTTACAAAGAGTTCTTTTTGATATTTCCAAGGTGAATTACTGGTGTTGGATGGGTTGCTAGTGAAATTCAGGTCAGTCATGAAGGATATCCAAGGTAGCAGGACTGTACAGATGGCTCTTCAAAAAGGCTCCCCAGAGAGAAAGGAATTTCATTTCTGTAGGATCTTTTCTTGAGGCTAAGATAGACAAAACTAACTATTGGGGCACCTTTTAAAAAATCAGATAAGAAGTCAATGAAACACCCTCACTCTCTCTCTCTCTCTCTCTCTCTATATATATATATATATATATATATATATATTCTACCTCACAAATATATGTATATATATTTATATATATTACATATATATACATATATTTGTGAGGTAGAATATATATATTCTTGCTCTAGCCCAGGCTGACCTGGAATTCACTATGTAGCCTCAGGCTGGCCTCGAACTGACAGTTATCCTCCAAACTTTGCCTCCTATGTGCTGGGATTAAAGGTGTGTGCCACCATGTCCGGCTGAAGTGTTTAATTAAAGTGCTGTTTCCTCTTAATGTTTTCATGTGTGATTCCTTGATATCTGGCTGAATCATCTCTAAAGAGGTCTTGCTTCTCAGAGAAACTCACAGAGGGAATCTCAGGGCTTTGTGCATCACAAGGAACCCCAGTGGAAGGGCAGATGGACCAGATGTAACTGATCCTGGGCAACCCCCGGAGTCCTTTATGGAAAATGGAGAAAACACAAAAGGTCTAAGGAAGAAGGTAACTTATTTGGGTTTCAAAGACTGACAATTTACTGGAAATGCATGGGTGAAGAACACAGTTGGGTTACCTTTCTCAGTGAGAGCTCCACATTTGTGTCTGCATTGAAATTATATTTGGCTATAGCTTCTCCGATCTCTCCAGGCTGGGCTGGGGGAGGTGGCCTTGCAGGCTGTGCTTTTTCCGGAGGTGTTAGTTTCTACAAAGGAAAATGCTCATTATTGCTGAACTTGTGATAACTTTTGGAATGACCACCCTCAGGAGATAAAGGCAACAGACATACCTCTACATATGAGATTGGGAATATGCCCACTCGTCCATAATGCTCTCCTTCATACCAGTTTTGATCAATTTTCCTGAGGATGTAGACAGTATCTCCTTTCTTAAAGGACAACTCCCTGGAAGAGACATATTGAATTGGACCTTTTCTGGATCTATACCAAGTATTTTTGAGATCAGCACTCTCCCTAGGTGTGTCTGAGAAACATACTTCACACATGTAAAAATTTGCCAAGTTCAGTTAAAGATTTTTCTTGCAAATGATGAGAATTCACTTATAATATTATAGTTATTATTGAAGAGAAAAAAAGTATCAGCATTTCATACTATAAAAACCACATCATATGTGATGTGAAATTTGAGAGAAGAGCTTGTGATCTTACTAGCTTGTAGTTGAGGCCTGGGAAACCTGTAAAATAATGCATCAATTTGCACTGACTTTTTCATGATTTTTAAAAGTTTTTATTGACAATTTTCATACATGTATACTATCTCCTCCCCTGTCTTCTTTTGTCTCCCTCCCCAATCCCACTTCAGTGGATTGATTCATTCTTTTGCCTCTGCAATTATGATTTACTGAAGGGTAACTAAGCTACATCTTGCCCCTTGAGTCTCACATCTTACACACTTGTCTTCCCCTCCTAAGCTGCTGCCTTATTTAGTTCAGAACCTTATGTTGAGTCATTTATTCATGCAGAGTAGATGAGGAAGAGAGGTTTACATTCCATGTGGACTATTTTCATTGATAAAAAGATAATTGAACAAGTGTGTAAATAAAAGAATAATTATGCATTTAGAGCGCTAAAGTCTTTATAAAATCTCCCTTAAATTGCTAGTACTCCTTAAAAAGAAGATCTACAGAGCTTTACATTTAAAGGGAGTACTTCTCTCTTTTACCCAATACCTGATGCAGAAGCAAATATACATATGTATTTATATCTATATTCTATATGAATGATATATAAAATATTTATAACTCAACAGTTTTGTTTGTACCAGGAGCAGTTTTTTTTCTAGATAAAACTAGTTTTAAAATGAATATATATGGAAATTACAGGCAACTAATTTTTTAAAATACGAAAAGTAGAATTGTTGAAAAATGAAAATTGCCATATTCTCCAGTTTTCAAAACTGTCCCTCGTACCTCTGAGCTAGAGTCCCATTTGAACACTTTTTTGTCATTTTCTTCTTTTTTGTTGTGCTTTTGAATAGTGGCTACTGATTACCTATAGGGAAATTAGTTTTTATTTATTCTTCTTATTTAAATACTGGGACATTGTGTTTGGTGAGTTACTTAGCTGTATTTTTATGGTTATTATTCTTGACTTATTGCATAATGGAAATAGGCTTTAAATACATATTTATTTAAAACAGATCTCTTGTTCATAAATATGCACAAAATTCATATCTATTAATTGAAATGACTTCAATGTGTGATTAATCCTACAGTTTTCAGTGCCGCCTGGGAATGTGAGTCGTTGAAAGCTGCCCGAGTCATCTGTCACCGTGACTTTTGTGTCAAATATAGAACTCTCCTGGAGGTGATGGATGACTTCCCTTTATATCTTCTGAGAAGAACAAGTGGAATACCATTAAGCTGAAATAAGATCAACCTATTTATAGGCTGTGAGGAACAGTTTCTTTCTTAATTACAGATGGAGTCTATAGGTGGTTATGAAAACAACTTCACCAAAGGGCTTACCCAATCAGATTTTATTAGAGAAACCCAATCATGCCTTTGGGGGTGATGCACACACCCTCTGACACAGGCAGCGCTTTCTTCATTCTATAATAGCATGAGGGTCTCAAGGTTCCTTGACCCTCACTTAGGACAATCCAGCAGATGGCACAGGGTGAGGGCTTGTCACATGGGACAAACCAAGTCAAGGGCAGTCTACACCTTTCTCTATGCTGAATATCATCTTCCTCTTTCTGTTTTCTTTTTCTTTTTTAATTTAGCTTAGACTGACCTGGAACTCACTCTCCAAGCTGGCCTCCCAAGTGCTAGGTTAAAGACACGAGCCACCACACTGGTGGTTTCATCTTTCTCTTTGTAGCTTGTCTTTTTATTAAACACAGAACACCTTATGAGATCTGGGCAGACACCCATCCTCCTGTATAGAGGTAGAGTCTGGAACTAGTAACTCATTTATACATTTATACATTTTGGTTGGCATATATAAATTTAGTTTAAGCAACAGTGAAATTTAGTGGAAATTTATAATGAGTTCAGTTTCTTGGATTCCAATGGAGACCAAAGTTTCTTATTATGTTCTGTGCACATGGGCTATGGAAGCATCTAGAAAACTCCCTGCTATGTAAATCTATCATGACTGTGATGGTTAGGTTTTGTTGTCAACTTGATCTTTTTACTTATCTTGGGTAGGTCTTTGAAAATGTTTACAGGAAGGCAGCCTCTTAGTAGGGAGCAGGATGTAAAGAAGCTCAAAGGAGCTAGAAGTAAACATCCTTTCCTGTGTGGGAAGAGCAGGAAGGAAAGTCCAAAGACTCGGGAAGCCATTAAGTCTGGAGAAGGGTTGCAAGACCCCACCCTAAGGCTATATAAAGGGGAAGAAATTCTCTTTGACCCCCTGCCTGTTTGCTGTTTTGTGTGTATGGTGTAGGTGATGCGTTTTTCTCTCTGCTCAGACCTGTGAAAGAGGGGTAGCCTCTTTCGCTGTTAGGGAACTTCCCCTCAATCTATAGTTTCAATAAATACCTCCTCTCCCAAATTGTGCCTGGTTTGAAGATTCATCCCAGCGGTGTGTGGCTGACTACTATAATGACCTTAGTGATAACCTTCCTCAACCGCTTGCCACTTGGATGAATAAATTCCTAAGAAACAGGTCAAAGGAAATAATGCAATACAAGCCTATGAAAACCCCAATACCAAAGGACCACAGGAGAGCTTTACTTAGCATCCCTAAGCTCTGAGTGCTGAGAGGTGGAGATTTTGTTTGTTTACAGTTCTACAACATCCATCCACAGTCTACCATTGATGTAGCTGGACAAATAAATACCACTGAAGGTAATTTAAAACTCATTGTTTTTCAACTAGCTTCATAATTATTATAAATTATCCCATCCCATTTATTAATTCTGAAAGAACTACTTGATTAGAGTAAATTTTGGAATTGGAAATTAAGTCTTATTTGTACCGCCTTTTACTACAAATATTTATTTTTTTAAAGTATCACTAGCATAGTGAAAGTCTAGTTTAAACATGATGAATTTTTTTATCTGACTTACTTAGATGTCTGAGCCTTGAAATCATAAACAGCTTTTGCAGGCACTTTCTGGAAAAAAAAAGGTAGATTATCACTAATGTGAAGTTTAGAATTTTTACAAGGAAGCAACTTGACATGTGTAGAAGGAAAATGAAACCTCAAGGAACTGTTAAACATATACCAGATAAGACTTATCAACAAGTTACCAACAACGGAAAGCTCTGTAGTTAGATTTGTAACCTATAACAGGGATATAATAGCAACTTCTTCATCATATTTAATTTTAAGAACTAAAAGAAGGTTAATGCCATAATGATATAAAACACCTTCAGACCATTCTGCCCTAGGTACAATTTGACTACCACAAAGGGTTTTCCAGAGACAATTGTAGGAGATTAATATGTAAAAATATTGGTTCAACAATCACAACAAGGCTAGTTATTGGCCAAAAATATAAATGTCATCATCATGTACCCCTGGAGGGCTTGGGAATCCTCTGGCTCATCATTTAGTTATGATGAGTACATATATTCACCCCTAAACTTACTGTCCCACAAATGTACCTGAGGCACCATGAACCCCAGAGTAATAGAACTTACCACCCTATTTTCTTCCCCTTTGATTCTACAATGCGTTTCAGGGTCCTAGAGCAAATTCAGACTGCGTGGGTGTCCCACAGGCACTGGGCTCTCTGACACCTGTGGGTTCTCTTGGAGAGGCTCACAGCTTAGAGGGTATTAAAAAAATAGGACCATAGACAAGAGTAGATTGGTACATGAATAATTCTCAGGGGTGGTCCTATCAGGGCTGGATGGAACCAGGCATGGTGGTGCACACTTTTAATTCCAGCTCTGGGGAAGTCAGAGGTGGAAGGATCACTTTAAGTTTGAGTTCAGCCTGGGACTAGTTTCAAGTCAGCCTAAAATAGAGTGAGACCATACCTCAAAAATAATAAAATAAAATAAAAAAGAACTGGGTGGATGACAACTATTTTCTGGGGCTGTCTCCAACAAAAGTTAGCCAACAGGAAGTATTTGTGTCAAATTTGTGTTGATTTGCAACACAGTTGACCTTGGGTTCTCTCCTAGACCAATGGGCCAGGAGAAAGACAGAGGAAACCTCCTCTCTAACAAAGCAGGCTAATGCAGGCCTCTTTCAACGACAACTTTATTCATGGGTGCTAGGGAAGAACTCAGACGTCACTTGCCCAAACTGAACCACAGCTGGCCAATGACAGCAGCTCAGGTCCTAGACTCAGTTTCCACACAGGTTTTTTTCTGGATTTTCAGCTGTTATTTTAATGTTCCACTCTGAGTTCTTTACTTGTTTGGGATATAAATTTGGCTGGTGAGTGCTTTATCAAATATGTCCTATAAAAGACCCCGATATTATTAAACTTACTACCTCTTTTTCTGGAGTTCCTCTTCGTTCCCTTGATGCACTTCTTCCCAAGTCAGTCAGAGTCGATGAGTAACTTCCAGGGGACTCATGGTCTATGGAAATGATAGACAAAGATTGAGGATCCACGTCATGAAAGGAAGACCAGTCATCCACTTTCCCTGGTGACAACTGTCTTACAGACACCATGGGCACAAAGCTCATAGGTAACTATGACAAACACAAAAACAAGAACATTTCAAGAGGAGAATTATAATCATCTATACAAATATAATCATTATACTGCAGAGCCTGGTATAGATGATTCACAGTTACTGGGATTTTTTTTGTCATTTCAAAA
This sequence comes from Zapus hudsonius, assembly GCA_004024765.1. Lineage (NCBI taxonomy): Eukaryota > Metazoa > Chordata > Mammalia > Rodentia > Dipodidae > Zapus > Zapus hudsonius. The sequence continues at coordinate 67,439 of PVHP010002008.1, read as the reverse complement.
ATTTACAATGCTTATTATTTCTGTTCTTTTTGTCTTTGATATGTAATTACTATAATGGGATCTATAGAGGATGGAGAATTTGAAATAGCAATAATTTGTAGAAACAGAAATGATTTGTGGAACATGATTTGAAAAATGGAAAAGAAAGATAGCAGTCAATGATAGTATAATAATAGGATTATGGTCACATTTTCTCTCTCTACTTTCTCTTTCTCTATTTATAAATTCTTATGAATCTTAATATGTCATATCCTTTATGACCTTCCTTTGTGCGCAAGTGATAAACTAATCAGTAAATAAATATTTTTTTTTCAGAAAAAAAGGGATAAACAGAAAGCCACATATGAAGTAGCCAAATTGTTTAGGAAATATTAAGGTTTTTGTCTACCTTTAAACAAGATATAAATAAATGCATTAGAAAATTATGATTTCAAGTGTATCTCAGTAGTATCTTACACCTTACATGTTTATGTGACTCATATGTGAAAATGTAAGCAGAGACTGGAAGTGTCTGATAGTCTATGAAATGTTATGTTAGTCTTCCAAGTAGAGATTGGTACAATTTACCAATATAACTGGATCAAAGAATTTTAAAAAATTCTTTCTTTTATCCCCTTTAGTAAGTTTAATTATATTAAATAGCACTAGTCATTAAGATAAATCTCATTTCATCTACCTGGAAGGGAATTTAAATGCTGGCTTCATAAGAAGAATATACTTTGTAAGCCTTGACAACTTCAAAGACACAGGAGGATTGCTTACAAGTGAGCTAACAGTATGAATTGTAACAACATTTAAGGGCACCTGTCTCAAAAGTCTGTGAATTGTGACTTCCAAAGGCTATAGGTTTAGTAGACTATGATCATAGATTTTTGATATTAAACTTAATCAAGCCTTTTCATGCATTGTGAGAGGTTATGCCCAAAATATTTTTTTTCAACCCAGTCTTTTATGACCATAGGGTTCTCATAATAACCATAAAATTTAAATTTCTTCTATTACCTCATGGAATAAAAACTTTTATAATGGAAAATAAATAGTTTATTAAAGAGCAAAATATTTTTCAATGCATTCCAAATTCGTGTCAAAACATGTTTCAACAAAGTACTCTATCTGCATAAAAATGAGAGATAACTATCTTAGAATAGTAGAAGATTGAAGAAAATAGGTAACTAATTTTATAAAATTAGAAATTAGATTCTGGCTTGTCTCATTGTGAAAAATTACAGTCACAAAATCGATTTTAAAACTTTCTAATTTAATGTTTTGCTGCATGTTGTAAAGCACAGATGAAAGCAAAGGTAAACATTAATAAAGGAAGTAAATGTATCCAGTGGTTGCTAATATTTTTGCCATATAGATTCCATGCTTGTGAAATGTCAGTTATGTCTCTTTGTCTATAGAAATTATATTATATACTACAAATTGTGATAAATTGTGCTTTGGATCTCTGCTCTATTACCTAGCATCTATATGACCTAAATAACTTTTCTTATCTTCCTTGGTCCTCAGTTCCTCAGTAGTAAAACAGGGCTCACTATAGAACCCACCCTGCTGATGGATGCCAGCTTTAATTAGCCCAAGAAAGGTGTTTGTGGTTCTAATGGGTAGAAGCTCTACTGACAACCTAAGTCTGAGTGTGGAATGTTCATTTCAGCTGCTTGAATTTCCATCACAGGTTCCGTTTGAGCACCGATGCTTAGAACTGGATAAAAATATCAAGCAGACTGTCGTTTTAAGTCAGCTAAACATCTAATGTTTTTTTTTTTTAACTCTAACATTAAGTGACAAAATGGCTTTCTTTTTCCTTTTGAGTGAGCAAACTTTTGTGAATGGATGATGACTTTAAGCCAACAAGTCAAGTTCAAGACTATTACGTAGGCCAACGAGAAGGACTGAGACATGTCTGCACAAGTATTTGCACACAAGGACACGGAGTGGTCTCAGGTGGAGGACGATGAGATGTAGGCATGGAAAAAAAATGAATGAACTGGAGGATGGGTATCTGAGCCACAAGGACAAAGAAGGAAAAGTTATTTCATCCACCTTGGACACCCAGTGAACCCTCATAGTCCTGGGGGTGGTAGTTGTTGTTGGCAGTGTCCACGTCTTGGCAGGAGGCGCTGCGAGGCATCCTCCCGCAGTCATTTTGGTAGGGTGACCAGGGCATAGCACCTTCTTGAGGCAGTGGGTGGAAAGGCTGGGGCCTGGGGTCCCTTCTCAGAGCATGGAGGGATGAATTCCTTTCTGGGATGTCAGGCAGCAATTCACTGATGAGCCTGTGTAAAATACTGTTGTCCGGCAGACTCCCTCTTCTCTTCTCTGCTTTAATTTGGTCACAGATGTCTTTCAGGGCCGAGTCCAGAGCCTCGACCATAGAGGCTTTGCTTTTGGCCTTTTCAGTCTGCTTTTTGGGAGTCAAAATCTTTTTCCTCCGGAAAGGCACAGGGCTGACGAGAAATGCAAGTTTGGACAGGCCAGGGTCCATTTCTTGTCTCCTGGGAAAGTCAGTGTTTTCGTGCCTTGCTCTCTCATGCTTCAGCATGGTGGTAAATCGTGTGTAGGAGGCAGGGCATCGGCCTTTGCAGCTGCTGACCAGGTGCCGGTGGTGATGGTGGTGGTGGTGATGATGGTGGTGGCCGGATCCATAGAAACTTTCGGAGGAGGTGAAGGAATAGTGATCAACGTCACTCTCGCTGCAGAACGATGAGCCTTCCACGTGGACGTAGTCACTGTGATCAGACACGACTCCATCCTGGTCACTGTCCGAGAAGTCCACGTGAGCCCTGGGCTGCTCATCGCTGGTGACTTCGATGTGGATGGGCACGAGGCTCTTGGACGGGTAGCTTCGTGGACCCTGAGCGGGGTGTCTGCCTTGAGGCTCTTCCTCCAGCAGAGACTCAATGGAAAATCGCCTCTTGGGACACAAGCCGTTCTGCTGGGGTTCTAGGCTGACAGGTGACAGCATTTCATCGCCCAGGTTGGGCATGGATTTTGACTTCTGGATCAGTTTCTCGAATTCCGAAATGCGGGTGGGCACCATGTCCCTGGGCACCTCCTCGGTGGAGGACTGGCTCCACGCGTGCAGCAGAGCCCTGTGCTGCTGCTCTTTCTCGTATTGCAAAATCCTCGACTTCACCGAGCAAATCACCTCCGAGCTCAGCAAGTCCTTGCGGTTGATGCGATGCATCTTCTTGTACATCTTCAGGAAGCCTGGAGCGTTGTGGGCCGACCTGTGTCTGGCCCTTGATCGGCTGTGACCTCGAAGCTCCTGGATGTAGGGGCCGGTCCACGCCATGGGGCAGCTCTCCTGGGGGTCCTCTTCACACAGCAGGGAACCCATGCTTTCAGACTTGGCCTGGGGGTCTGGGAAGCTGTCACAGTCGTCGTTAAGGAGATCGTCGCAGCTACGGGATTTGATTTTGGGGGAAACTGTCTCTTCAGTGCTGCTCCAGATCTCTGCATTTTGCCTGGCCATCTGCCAGCCGTTCTTGAAGGTGATGGCCCTGGGCGAGTCCCTGGGGACGTCCAGGTGCTGTCTATAAGGGCTACAGTACTCTAGCTCGCCGCAGGGGGCGCCGTCGAGCCCCGCGTAGCTGCAAAGGGATGGACACAGTTTGCTATCATCCCCACCTTTCAATCCAGAGCAGCGTGGCCGGCGGGCGGGAGAGAGACATTGGGAGAAGTTAAAAGGTTCACAGAGAGAGGACAGCACGTCAGTATTAGCAGAGCACAGAGAAGGCAGTTAGTGTGACTGTTACCACATTCAGAGCCAGAGGCAGAGTAACAATGTAAAATGCCTAATTCTAAAGCAAGACAAAACTATGTTTCTAAGAGTAACTTTGCAGAGATCAGAGTCAACAGAATCAGGGACAACGCACAATGCACCTACTTCTATTGATTAATTTAAACATCGTTCTGCCAACACTATGTCAAACCACAACTCCAGCTCGTAAGTTGACAGCATGGTTTTATATTGTTGTAAAGGTTAACCAAACAGCCAAAGTGTTACCGATTTAAATTGCTTAGCAGGGACGCAATTCGAAGCTCATGTGATTTATAATAATAGAGAGATAAAAAGCAATCCTACATTTACATTTAATGAATACTGTCGTAGCTATGCTGGATAATTTTTCATTGATATTTCATAGGAAAATGTACAACACATTTTCAAATGCCCCGAAATCAAAATGCTATGAACTACTGCTGTCAATCGGCCAATATTTTTCCAAGAAAAACATATAACTAAGAGCCTCTTCCTTTTGATTGGATTCACTATGTAGCCCAGAATGGGGTGGACTCACTCTGTAACCCAGACTGGCTTTGAACTTGTGACAATCTATCAGTCTCCCAAAGGCTGGGATTCGAGGGACAAACTATCACACTTGACTCACACTACATCTTTAATAGCTCACTTTCAATTTCATAAGGACACATTTTTTATAAAGATTATTGCATATAATGTAAAGCCTGCATCAAAAGTTCATGTATTTCTGTCTTTCTCCTGGAGATTTTTTTTAATTGTTTGCAATTTGCCAGCAAAGAGCTAAACACTTGCCCTTTATTTGGAATATCTATAAAAATGCTTGTTTCTTTTACTTTGCTGATTTAGCTAATAAGGATGATGTCAAATACATGTTCACAGGGATTTTCTTCTTAGAAATGAGATGTAGTGGAGGACCATGCCTCTTTAGAACTCAAGAGTTATGATAGCCCTTGAATTGTCAAATGTACATAAACACATAAACATGCCATGTTTGAGAAAAGAAGCTGATTTAGCATTTCCTATGATAAATTCCTATGATATGATATGATTCCTATGATAAATCAAATATTTAAATTCATCGGAATCTTTTAAGTTTTGAAAGTGTCCAAGATCAATGAATCAATGGTACTTATGACATACTTTGTACTTTAAGATATTCACTGGCACAGATGAGGAGAAACTGAGGAAGACACTTTGTTAATGAGTAAAGGTGTCATGAATGGTGCTCACACTTCTTGGTGGTCAGTGCTTAGAAGGACGGGGACCCCTTCCTACCAAACACATCATCTACTGCTTAGTTTTAACCCTGGTGGGGCAACAGTTGGAGTATCTGCAATGGATGAGCCCTGCTTATCGGAGCTGCTGACGGAACCCATTTTCTCTCTACATTTTAAAATCCATTCCTTCTGTTTCAACCCAAGGTACTGGCGGAGATTGGGAGTCCCGTATTTGGTATGCTCTTCTGCTCATTTAGGCACTGGTCCAATCTTCACTTTCCATTTCAGAAACTTTCTCGTCCCCAAGGTAAAGTGTATGAAGTACAGATTCACAGTGAGTGTGGGTCACCCCAGGCTACAGTGTGCAAGCTTGTCTCAAGAAAAAGGAAGCAGTTTGCATGAAGAGGCTCTTAGGTATATTTTGTTCTTGAAAAAAATAAAGATTTGCAGTTTGGGAGCAGTAGTTCAGGGCATTTTTATTTTGCAGTTTTGGAAAATTCTTGGTCTTATAAGTTTTTATATTCCAGAGACCTGAAGAAGTCACATGTTCTGGTTCAACAATCTAGCTTCCTGAGGCTCAAATAGTACACAGGCCATCTGGAACATGGCTTGTTGATTTCTAAATTTTCTATTTGTAACGTCAAGCCAGTAGATTCTTGTTAGGCACTATTGCAAATGGACAACTGTACTATGTATATGAAGGTTGACCAAATACAGAGCAAATGAAGAAAGAAGGGATTTTAACAGATTAGAAAACTTTATAATATACAATTACATATTACAATTATGTAATTTGTTATAATAAAAAAACCCAATGCATGTTTTTGGCTATAATATTTTTCATGCTCTTTATAATTGTTAGTTTATAAAATTTCATTAATTTGCTAGTTATTGTTCTATTATAAATCATTGACTACATATAAAAAGCCTACAAATACATCTTTATAAATATAATTGTGAATTATCTAATACAGTTAATTAGTTTCTAAAAATTCAAACAATCTAGGACAATAATAGTGACAGATGCTAAACTGGTTCCTTTAAGGAACCCAAGTGACTTTCAGCTTGAGATGGCCTTTACAGGTAAAAGATGGTACATAGCACAGACACTGACTGCCCTCACAGGTATTGTAGCCAACTGTGTGTTTGTCTCTGCTCACCTTTTGCTCTTGAAGGGGAGGAGGGAGAAGAACCAATGAAGGACTTTGTGAGGGTGGTGCCTGATCCTGGGAGCTCAGCCCGCCCAGGGCTGCTCACACTTTGATCTCCCAAAGCCCTGGGTGGGCCCACCGCAGGCTCGCTCTTCCTCCGTTTCCTAAAGTCACCCGCCATGCCTGCAGAACTGAAAGAGGGAATCAGTGTCACTTCATCAAATACTGGACAAGTTTATAGGTGAACCAGAAAGACCAGCAGATTGTACTTGGTAACAGTTTAACCCAAATATAACCAAATATCTACACCCAAACTGCATTATAAGAAAGGCATTTTTCCCATTCAAAATAATCTCTTCAGTGTAATTAAAAAAATGTATAGACCTTATGTTTGGTTATCAGAGAAGTTTCAGGCTTGACGAAAAATTGCTTGGAACTCACAGGCTCTCCAATCAGTAGGTTCTGCACCCACAGAGTCAACCAACTGTGGACTGGATATATTAGGAATTGTATCATACTAAATATGCACTTACTTGTTTGTTATTTTTTTCCTAAGCAATACAGTGTACCCATTATTTTATAGGATTTATTTGTATTAGGAAATTTCACAGCAATAATTCAAAGTATATGGCAGACTGTGAATAGGTCATGTATAGATACCATGACATTTTTATGAGACATGAGCACCTGCAGACCTTGATATCCTTGATGGCTTAGTGCAGGAACCAGTTCTTTGTGGAGACCAAAGACAATTGCTCAGAGAGTCCTTTCTTCTTGTACACCTTTCACCCTGTTTACACCTTGATGGATCTATTTTGACGTGTCATCACTCGGAGCTTATAGTTCATGTTAGGGTTTATATTCCATGGCTTCAAAATGTGTAATGGCCGGTGTCCATCATGAATGTGTCATGAATAATAGTTTTATTGCCATCAAAAGTCCCCTGTGGGCTTTTTATCCATTCCTTCCTCTTCCTGCTCCCTGGCAACCACAGATTATTAAACACATCATCCCATGTTTCACTGTCTCCAGAATGTCAGTTTGGATCAGACAGTATGTAATCTTTTCAGATTGGCTTCTTTCATTTACCACTATACTTTTTTCTCAAAGATTTTTTTTCGTCACTAGAGAGCTTCTTTCTTTTTTATTGCTACACAATATCCTATTATGTAGTTGGACACACACAGATTGTTTATCCATTCACCTACAAAAAGGCATCCTCGTGGGCTCTGGGATTTAGCAGTTAGGGGTTCAGCTGTTCTGAAGAACCGTGCACAGTGTGTGAGTGTTTATATTTCCCCCTTAAAGCCAAGACTCTCCTGCAGTGAACATATTGTTGCTCCAGATATATCAGCGTATGATGGGGATTTCAATAGTATTTCTTTTCTCCTTAAAAAGAGGGCTGGAGAGATGGCTCAGCAGTTAAGGCACTTGGCTTCAGTGCCTAAGGCCCCTGGTTCAATTCCCTAGTACCCACATAAGCCAGACCCACAAGGTGGTGGCCCTGGTGCTCTCTCTCTCTCTCTCTCTCTCTCTCTCTCTCTCTCTCTCTGCTTAAAAAATGAATAAAATATTTTTAAAAATCTTTAAAAAGAGGACTTTAGAGGGGAGGTGCCAAAATGAAGGCATCTAGCAAATCAAGTTTCTTTCTTTTTTTTTTTTTTTCCAGGTAGAGTCTTTACTCTGTAGTCCCAGGTGGCCTTGGACTCATGGCAATCCTCCTACCTGTGCCTCCTCAGTGCTGGGATTAAAGGTGTGCATCACCACGCCCAGCTTTCCTTCACTTCTTTATTTTCCTAGAAGTCCTACTTTTGGAAAACTTTAGCCTAGAATTCTAGAATTCCAATAGATCCTTTTAAAATAACGAACAATTATTAAAGATTCCTTTTGCCCATTTGATTTTTATCAAGGCTTTGATTTTGCATGTGGATATCCTTTAGGAAAAACATTAACAAATAATTGGACACATGCCCCATGCTGCACAGCAAATCCTGATGTAACTGCAAGGGCAGCACTTCGCAGCTCTATGGAGCCCAGCAGTAAGCCATCTTCCTTTCTTGCATCTCTGTCTTAGCTCACCGATGCCCCGAGGCATCATGGGTTAGCACATGTTTACACATATGCCCTCACTCCTCAGGGTTTAGATGTGTTCTTCTGAAAGGGTGCTCCAGTGCCTAGCCCTACTGGCTGTGTGAGCCTCTGTCTGTTGATGAGGAGCCTGGAATTCAAACTCAGTGTGGATGCATATGTCGGTGTTGATGATAACAAAGCAAGGGTTGGAGGGACTTATAGAGCGTAGCACTCATGAACCCAACTGATGCAGGACCAGTTCGTGTTTTCTATTTAGGCTGATAGAAATTTAGGGAGGGGCAAATCGATGTCATGGAAATATTGGTTGATGAAGTAATCTAACTGGGAGTATGTAATATTCAACATTGCAATTGAACTATATCTGAATTTTGGCAATCTCTTATAGCAACTGTGGTCTTTAAAGTCTTCTAACAGAAGTTAGGTTGCTCAGACTCTGGACAGTTTTGTCTCATGGTTACAAGCTATCTTGCTCCAAAACTGTTCTATTTCTCTTTCTTAAACATTGTGAGTTACTGAGTCTAAAGGTTACTCTGTTCAAAGGTAAGGTGGGACACTAGTTTTTAAAGTATATTGCTGTCTATGGATTGTATACATTTACATATTTAGAATGTATATATAATAAGAGGAGATATATATTTCCTTTTATTAGTAGTAACTTATTTATGATTTGTGTGGTCACAGTATGATCTATTTATTAATAATTTTTAAATTATAAAATATTTCTAAACATAAATATTGACTGACAGCATTGAAAATTAGTTATTTATAATTCCCATTTGAAAGGAACAAAGACTGAGGGTAGCAGAGACAAGGGAAGAATTTATCTGTGAAGGAATCCAGAATTTTTTCACTTAACTCTCATGAATTCTTGATATAATCATATAAAGGAATATAAGCAAAATATAAAACTACTTGCTGAGCTAGAATCCTTAAAATGAGAAAAAGTGATACATAATCTTCATTACTATTTCACCAATTAATATCACTACGGAGAAAGAAGCCACTAGCATAGAATATTGTGATTGTGTAATATATTGAAATTCTTACCTACTGGGTCTTTCCAGACTTCTGTCTATGGAGGACTGATATATGGAAGCCTGTTAAAATGAAAGATAGATCCATGAAAATTATTAGCAGGGTAAATTTCATTTGCCTGTCAATATTGAGTGATGAATTCTAAAAAGAATATTACAAAGATTAAGACTAAAAGAATCGATTATAAAAATGTCTTTCCAACGAGAGATCATGAAACCTGATTCTCTTTTTTTCCTACTTTATTTCTCATAAACTGTAATTCATTTTGCTGTGGAACTCAAACTATATACAACCCCAGCGTTTGCTTTGTGGAGGAGATAGGAAAAGAAGTCAGCAACTGTTTTTCAGGACTGTGGAATAGAATTGAAGGCTAAAGTTATTCTGCAACGTTAAGTTCAGACACTTGTTCACTGACTGAACTACATAGGAATTTCTTACATAAAGGAATGCTTCGATTTTTTTTAAAAACCACATTTATTGTCATTATTCAATCCTAAGAGAACATAGAGTTCTTAATAACTTTGTTGTTCTTATTGCCAGGTGTTATCTTTAAAAAAATACCACATAAGCTGAACTTGATATATCTTTCCTCTGTCAACACAGATACGTTGTCTTAATAAAACCCACAGAATTTGATTTGAAATTAAATGATACCACCTGAGACGTCATCCAGGTACAGATTGATGAGTTTGGAGTTACTTTCAAATAAATGATCTAATGGACCAAAATATACTCTTTTTAAAAGTATACCTTAAACAGTTGCTTTACTGTGAGCAGTGCACTAACATTGGGTTAAGAAAAAATGAAACAACGTTTTCATCACCCATGACTGTTCACAGAGACCACTGTTGAAATCTAGAAAACACGATGGGGGGATCAGTATTGACCTTTCAGTACTGACGGTGAAAGGAGTTGTTATATGATGTCTAGCATTCATGGTGAAGGTATGTCAAGTACATATAACATTGGCTTGGCTCATAGTTGATGCTGAATTCATCATATAGACAAACTTTGGTTTGTATAAATCCGATATTCTAGTTTGAAAAATATTTAATTGTAAGCTATAAAACATTTGACATGACAGGCAAAATTTGAAAATTCAAATTAAATTCCTATCACAGAAACATGCCAGAATAGTAAACACCTACTTAGAAGAAATTAAACCTCACCTTGTAAATGATTTCTATAACTTTATTTGCATTAATAATCAAATTAGAATTAATCAAATAAAACCTTTGTATATAGTTTTGAGATTTTTTTCAGTAGATAGGTCTAACAAGCCTCTTTATGCATACTCTAGATTTGTTCCTATTTAATTATATTTTACTAAGTGAGATTAGAATTTTACACAGAAGCAAGCAAGACTATCTCCTTGTATCAGAATATTCTGTTGTCCTTCTTTTGGATAGAAAAAGTATATTATAATATTTTAGTTCACAGAAAATCCTTAGATTCTATGCTTTTAATAGGTATGAGTGGAAAAAATGTTCTGCTAAGCTGGTAAGTGTGCATGATTATTTTAATTTGTTGAACTCTGAATTTGATACTGAGGAGGAAAATGAGAATAAATAAGAAAGGAAGACAAGTACGACAATAATAAAGATCATGAATTCTCCATGTTTAGAGAAGAGCAACTCCAAAGAACCTTCAAGCATTGCCAACTGTGGGATGATGGGATTTATGGGTTACCCTCACCCACAGCTGGTCACTAGGGTAAAATTCAGAACGCTCTTAGAATACCCACAGGGAGGCCAGAAATACTGAATTGCCATCTTCTGGTGAGCCTGAACAATACTGTAATATGAAATAAAACATTGAGTGAGAATTGATAACTTGTGCTTTAAAGTTAGGCCAAGAAATTATAATTGTGCTTCATTGTACTGATTTTCATATTCCAAATAAATCAGTTTTTGATTTTATGTATCCTCAGAGACAGTTTATAAGTAAATTATAGGGTAATGAAAAAAGTCTAGATTGAAGACTAAGAGAAAAATCTTGTACAATAATTCTAATACTCATCCCTAAATGGAAACTGTCTCCAGAAGAGAGCTAGCTAAATACATCTCTGATGATCTAGCCAGTGTTCACATAAAGCCATTATTTTAACACACCTAGAAGGTCCTATCTATCAAAGAAGTTTAGACACGAAGTCATTCTTGATATTAAATAATTATGGATTAAACCTTGCTTAGTTCTTAACTATTCTTCATTAGTATCATTTTCTCAGTTATATTATTCATAGATTAAAAGATATTTTATAATATATACCAGGCCCTTGATAAATGGTAGCTAAGATAATGTCTAGTTACAATTTTGCTAGAAATGTTATATAAACTGTTATTAATAACAGAATCTAGATATTGTATAGGTGTATATTTTCTTACAATATGATTAGCTGTGATCTTAAAGTAATATTACAATTAATGTTAGACAGATGACTTGTTAATTGTTTCTATTTAATAGAAATCTAAATTTTTAAAAAGGAAATAAATCCAACCATTGGTCCTTTTAGGCTGAAATAAAAGGACACTAAACAGGAACTTAAAATGTTACAAAGAAATTAAAAAATACTGCTAAGGATAATTAGCTAAGTAATAAATATAAACATGCTACTATCTAAAAAAATTACATATCTCTCTCAATCCCAATGAGAGAAGGGCAAATACTTTACCATCCAAGTGATTTTTTAACAGTACCTAATAACAACAAAGAATGAACCAAATTAAGTTTCATGCTCAAGAATTACTGTGTAATGTTAATTTCTGGAACTCATCTTACATAAATTTAAGAGTTAAAATAGTTTGTTTCTAGAAGAATGAGCTGTATATTCTTGAAAAGTGTGGTGTGAAGAAAATTATCCTGAAGTGAATCAAGCCCACGGGCTGAGATCAGTGCTGTGGGTTTTTTTTTATGGCCACCATCTTACTAGGTGATTTTAATATATATTTTCAAATTGATCTACTCTACTTTTTAAAACTAGGATATAAAATTGAATTGGGTGTCATGTTTTCAAAATTCTTTTGTAACTCTCCATGAACCAGGTATTTTGAAAAAACATCCCAGGGATAGTTAAGTAAAATATTTGACTGAATTGAATTTTAAAATCAATTTTTGAGGTTTTTGTCTAGTAAAATAATAACCTTTCCTTATACATGAAGCATTAACATAATACACATAAGAGAGTGACTTTTTTAATTTGATTTTCTTCCGAGCATAGACCAGGCTACAAAATATAAGACTTGAAAAATTACTGAATTTAATAACCCAGAATGTTTCTATTACTCTATTTGACTTTTTACTTATCATACAACTATTGTTATCACTTCCTTATTTTAACACACCCTCTCATGCTTACCACAAAATACACAATTTAGAATTGCAAATTGAACTACAAATCAGTATTTTCACCAGCCTCCCCATCCTATGTCTGCAGTTCCAGTGATCACCAATATATGTCAGTAGTAATTCCACAGGGTCCCACAGTATAAGTTTCCTATGAGTTTTGGCTGCTAGGGGTACATATTTTAATGAAAAAAATTAATGAAAATAAGATATTTATAAACTGTTTCATTCACTTAAGACCGCAGACCAACTACTGTTAGCAAATCTGATTATTTCATTAGCTTCTATTCTAGCTTCTTCTAAGAGTTCTCACAGAAGGCTTTTTATCTGGCTGACAGCCAACTGATGTTTTCATTTGTGTCTTATTCAAAAATAATTTCTTTTGGCAGAAAGCAGGATTTAGCTTAGAATCCTTTTGACTTTTTTCATGTTCTCTTTGCTTTCTTCAAAATAAAAATTTACAGTGCCTGGGATAAATTCTTCACTCCGCTTAAGAATGCTTAAGCAGAGTATTCAAGGGAGTTTTACCTCACATTCCAGTGACTGTCTGCAATAGTGGCTACATGAAGTACAGTTAGGAAAAGATTAGTGATGTCTGTCACAGGTGCTGAACTTGGAAGTTGTAACCCACATGCAGGGGCTTTCTCACCCCTATTCTTGACTGATGAAATCCCCAAGTTCCGAGTATTTAGGAAAATGAAAGAATCATAACAAATTTTGAGAAAATGTGAGATGTAAGCATCTAAACTTTTAATCTGTACCCCTTAGGGAGTTTACTAGACAAGGTACAGTTGGAAGGATTCATTACCTGTAATTCAGAACTAGCCAACACTTTTGGAATGACCGTCTAGACAATGACACTGTGTACATACCACCCAGTGATACAAGAACACATGTTCAAAACTAGTTCAGACACTACAGCTAACGGCTATATATTATGGATGCTCAGATTCACAGTAACAGCCTCTAAAGGGAGAAATCTGGAAAAGAGAGAATAACTTGTTTTTACCTCATTGGAAACACCAGAAGAATGATCTTGAACATAGTCCAGAGCCTTTTTAGGAGGCTGGGTGTAGGCGCACGGCATAAGCAGAGGTGGAGGGATGGAATGAGGAGAATCAATGGCAGCAAGTATGACCATGGGGAAAAGTGACAACAGTTAGAATCCAGTGCCCATAGCATCAGATACACAAACAGAGTGACATGAACGGAGCACAATGGTAGCCTAGGAGGAAGAGTGCAGTACTTGTAAATATCCCCAGCGCTGGGCAGGACTGCTAGTGTTGCTCAATTAGTAGCTTTATAAACTCAATCCATCAATTCACAGCAGAATGACAGGCTTATTCCAGAAACATTACAGGAGCAAGTGAAGAGCATGCTGGGGAGTGTCCCTTGGGTGCCTGGAAGTGCTTACAGAAAATGCCTACGATTTAGCCTCCACACAAAAATGGAGATTTCGTTACAGTCTCTAATCAGCAATAGCAAATATGTAATCTAAAACTAGAGAACCATTTTCCTCTGACATAAAATGTATTTAGGATGATGCTAGGATTTACTTCAGAAGAAATGAGGGAGAGAATGCCCTTCTTGTTAGGTAACAGAAACTCTAGGAAAAATTGAGCTAGATGTTCATTTACAGTCACATTTGATTCAGTTCAATCAAATACGATGAAGTTAACCGAGACTCCTTTGCAGTTTAGTGCATAAAAAGGGACCTTGATCGCCATCCACAGGCAGTATGTGGTCAGCATCAACGTAGGTAATACTGGATGTGATGGAGCAGACCACAGACCAGACTCTTGACTTCTCCTGAATTCAGAATTGTTGTGTGGTGTAACTGGCATGTCACTTAACAGTTTAATATTCAGAAACTGCATACGAATGACACATGAGAAATGCACTGATCTTTATGCATACAGTTCTAATTAGAACTCGAATTATTAAAAGATGTTCTTTGAAATTCGAGTTAACACTTTGACCCTGATGAATCCGTTCCCATAGGCCCAATCAGGGGGCTTCCTCTGGTGGGAGTCTGGGGATCAGACATGGTTGGTGGCTCAGGGGCACAACTAGACATTTTCTCCTGTTCTCAATGCCTACTGGCCAAGGAAGTAGTTTACAGTGAGAATATTCTGGCAGTATGTTAGTGAGAACTGTCCAAGAATTCTCATTAACTGACAGGCTTAGGTTTATTACTTTGGCAAATTCTTTGACCATTCTGGTCCATTTTCTTCTTTTTAAAACAATATAATTTATTTATTCATTTATTTATTTATGTGTGGGAGAGGAGGAGATTTTAGGTACACCAGGGCTTCTTACTACTGCAAACAAATGCCTGATTCTTACACCTTTTTTTTCCCTCCAGCTCTACATGGGTAGCTTGGGAACTGAACCTGGGTAGAAAGGCTTTGCAAGCCAGCACCTTGATCAGCTGAGCCATCTTCCCAGCTCCCATTTTCCTCCTATTGGAAGAGCATCGGGTCAGTACTTTGTGGAGAATTTAACATGCTCCAGGGGCCTGATGGTTCCTCAGTAAATGGACAATATAGGCACAGTAATCCTTACAAATGCGAAGATGCTTGCTATGTTGAACTAGACCAGAAAGGACTTTCAACAAATGCAAATCTTCTATAAAGTTGTAATAATAGTCTAAGTATTCCAGGAAGAAACTCCTACTACGTCGTGTTAAATTTGCAATTATATGTCGAACAATCCTAACGCATGGTTTGGAAAACCCATATGGAAAACCCGTATGGAAAGCATCGGAGCACATTCAGCCGTTTAGGTATAAAAGTGAATGAATGTGCTAACTCTACAGAACGTTTGCATGCATTTTATTCATCCGGCTTTGGTTGGCTCCATGACCCCTTCTCTCCTCTGATAGTAGACTTTAGAAATCACACAACATTCTCCTCTTTGACTTAGAGTAACAGGCTAGCCTCACTTACCGGGCGTCCAAACTCCAGTTCTGAAAAGAATTTATACCAGGGCTCATTTTCTAAATCTATGTCATCTGGAGTTATGCCATCAGTCTAGAGCGGATGTGAAGGAAAGGGAAGGAAAAGACACTCTGAGCCAAGTGAGGGCAACCCAGTGGGCGTGATCAACGCGCGCATCCACTCGCAGACATGCACTGGACTCATCCAGACAACCTCAGCAGGAGAGGACGAGGAGGTAAAGTCAATGAGGACAATTAGGACACGAAGATGAGGTCCCTGTGTCGCCTAGCTCCCTGGAGCCACCACAGCCCCAGGAGCAATCGAGGGGAGCATTTGGGCCCAGTCAGTGTTCAAACAGGTCCAGCTGAGGCTGCCCATGGCTCTTGTGAGCGGGTCACCCCACTGTCCCCCGTGCTCACGAGCTCCTGGCAGCCCCAGCGCCTGCCTGCAGAGCCCTCCAGTGCTGGCCTCGGACATGATGGGTGGCTGGGACTGGGAAGGTCGGACAGAACTGGGGGCAGGTGATCAGGCAAGGGGCAGCCGGGGTCTGACTCTGCCTTCCTCGGGGCGGCTGACAAAGGCTGCCCCCAGCTTCCCCGCAGGCCCGAGAGAAGGAGAAGGAGGAGGAGGAGGAGAAGGAGGAGGAGGAGCTCACCCGGATGGGAGAGAGCGCCGGGGCGCACCGGCTGGGCGCGGGCACGCAGCTCCAGGGCGGAGGGGAAGGGCTGCGCAGGTCTGTCGAGGGGGAGGAGGAAAGAGGCTTCCGGCCAGGGTCCCTCGGAACAGGTGTTGGAGTGGTTGGGAGGGGGGGCTGTAAGAGAGAGGGGTGGAGACACTGATTCATTAGATAGGGGTCCCAGATGGAACCCAGGGGACAGCAGCTGGCTGGGTGGTCCAGGAGGGAGGAAGCATCCTTGGGAGTCTCCAGGGCTGGGGACCAGCTTCCCCAGGGATGCTGAAAGACCACTGCAAAGATCTGAAGTTCCCCTCCCCCCCCAAAGAGAAGGAAGCTCGCATTTCGCGAGACACCCCCTAGATTCCCTTTCCCTTACCTATTTGGAACCAGAGGAAGGGGAGGGGGTAGTGTGCACTGGAGGTACTGCGCTTGCGCATGGTGGGGGGGGACAGGGAAAGCTAGGGGTACAGTCCCACCGTGGTTTCCTTGAAACTCATTTAGAGAACATCCTCAATTTTTATAACTGGCTTGCAGTCCTTATTGGTTTCTGAATGTTGTATTAAGGTAGGCAAGGTAGAGGCATTAACACAAACACTTCCAGAAAATATATGTAATTACTTTAGAAAGAGAAAACAGAGAATGTACTAGACCATGGTAGTGTCCTTACTGTTCTCAATAATATGTACCAACTAGATTGATTCAGTCCGTTGATGTTATGTAAAAATGGGTCCCTAATTAAATGCGTACAATATATGGTCGGAAAAATATTCCAAGAAAAAATTATTTGGTTCTCTGAAAGCCATTCACCTAGCCAAAACGAAAACAAAATATCCCTACTTTCAGGACCCTTTCCTGGAAGGCGCCTAAATACTTAACTATTTCAAAGCAATTATACATCATTTCCTTACAGGTCTTAAAGGAGCTCACTGACTAGCTACAATTCAGTTCTGAAGGGAATGCTCTGTAATCCACCTTACAGTGTTTGAGCTGTGAGATCTTCTACATCCTAACAAAAATCAAGATCTTGACACGAGCTTATTTGAGTGTTTCATTGTCTTTTTAAAATCTATGACAGTCTCGTTAATGACACATGGCCTATATTGAATGACAGTTCCAAAATGGAACCAAAATGTTTTCAGTGATGGTTTTTTTTTTGTTTTTGTTTTAAGGTTTGTTAATAAAAACTGGTAACAGTTCAGTAACAACACACTTGGGCCAGGAGGACCGGGCTGAGTACTAGGCTATCCAGGGTCCCCTGCCACAAGGACTTATCCAGACCGACCATGGAGGAGGATATCCAGCTGAATGGGGATGGGGAGGGGGGCATTGAGGAATTGGGGATAACAACTTATTGTTTGCCCACTGAATAATGTAACTCATTATGGACAATAAATATATATTTAAGAATAAAAACAAAACTGGTAACAGTAACTGCACACAATGACAGAAAAATTTGAGGAATCGTAACAAAACAGTGTAGGGCCTATCTTATGCAGTCTGTGCATTGATCATGATTACCAAGGCTGTATGGTAACCTTGGGAACGTCTATGGTTCCCCCCTACGTGATGAAAACAGTACAGCCCCCCTTGTACAGAGGTTAATGATGGCATCCCATATACACACAGAGCCAGGGTTGCTCTAGTATAGAAATGATTTATCTTGTCTCTTTTCCCAATATTATTTTTCTTTTTGTAATAAAGTTATTTTGCAATAAATCAGAACCAAAACGTTCTATTAGATACAGGGAAATATTACAGAAACCCTGATATATTGATCATAATTTACGTCAACATTTTTTGGCTCCATTTCAGTATCAACAGTGTAACTGGTAGTAGTATTGTAGTAAATAGTTTCTGATGAATTGAAAATTGAATTTATAATAACTGTTTTCCTTTGCATTTAAAAATCGAATCCACTTAATTACAAAAGCATTAAGATTCTATGATTATTAAAATATTACTTTTTCTCCAATTCTTTAGCAAGTTGTAGATGTAGCATGTAATTACTTCATGGTATGATTTTGCTGGAGCTGTTTTTGAAGATACTGAACATTAGAAGGAATTTGCCTGTAATTTCTGTTTTGTTCAGAAAGCCATACCAGTTCTTCCACAAAAACTGACTGAGTCTTTCAAACTCCATAGTCTTGTGCTACATAGTTACTGATTGTGATTTTTTTATTACCTTTGCTTTCAAGTACAGTATCATTATTATTTTTGCTAAGGGGAGATAGAAACTTGAGAGAAAGAGACTTGCTGGAAAGGACTTTGAACAGCAGAGGGCAGCACTTCACTAAATGCCTACGAACGTACTGGTCATCCATTATAACTTCACTCTTATTTTATATTATTACATATTTCATCAGAAGAAAATATATAATCGTGGAAAACTAAGTTCTCACGTGTAGAGGTATCTATTTTATGATAGACTCTAAAGGAAGTAGCATTCTGCATTATATCTCATTTCCCATTTTGATCTATTAAAATTCAATTTATAATCACTATAGATAACTATCTAAAATTTATGCAAATAGATTTTAGTGTTAAAACACCCTAAACAGGAAGTGGCACCCATCCACAACTTTGCAATCTAATGAGCGGCTTTTATATTCAGGAAAGCTTAAGCGCCTGGATGGCCGGATTGGTGGCACTCACCTGTCATTCAGGAACTTGGGAGGCAAAGGCAGGAGGATGGTGAGTTAGAGGCTTGCTTGGGATACACAGTCAGACCCTGTCTCAAAAAGAAAAAAATCCCCTAAAAAACAAAAGGAAAAGAAACCAAGTGGCAAGAGGTTGAAAGATGGAAGTCCTCTATTGTGTAGTCGTATTTCTTAGGTCGTGAAGCCAAGGCTGGGAGTCAGTGAAGACACCATGGCTGGTTGTGTACACTGACAATCTCGTGAATCTGCCCCTTTGCTCCTGTGACAGAGTCCCTAGGAACTCAATGGAAGGCTGGTGGGCATGCGTGTGTATACGTGGGTTCATATGGGTGTGCATGCATGTGTGCTCCTGTGTTAGTAGAGGCCAGAGCTTGATGCATGTGACTTCCTTTATTATTACTTCCACCTTATTTTTAGACAGGGCCACTGAACCCAGAGCTCACTGGTTTGGCTAGTCTATCTAGCCAGTAATTTTGAGGGCCATTTGTCTCTGCCTCCTAAACCCTGGGATTACAGATGTAAACCACCATGCCAGGCATTTATGTTGGTGCTGGGATCTGAACTCAGGACCTTGTGCTTACCAGGCAAGTGCTTTTCCCACTGAGTTATCTTTGCAGTCTTGAAGAGGTTCTTTCATCCTCCTAAATCTCATAAGTTATTAGAATGACCAGTAAAATGTTGCTATTTACATTTGAATATAAACTTAATTATGTTGGTATTGTAATTCACTAGGTTTTCATCCTTGAAATCTCAAGGTTTCTTTACACTCAGTCAGATCACATAGTAAATGGGCTGTGAGTTTTCATCGGAGTCTGCAAATCTGCCATGATCCTTTGTGTGCAGCTTTTCAATTGGAGGCTTGTTACGCTAAGAAAGATAGGTAACTTGTTTGAAGAAAGGTAGAGAAGGCTTAGGTAAATATCTTGCTTGAATTACATGATTATAAGGGTTTTGAACATGTTTCTGAAGAACATAGCCACAAATATAGGATTTCAAAAGTTAAATCAGGGATACTCATGTTGGATGTGGTGAGATGAGGTTTTCTAATTCAATTTTAGGGCTGGCCTGTGGTCTATGTAATAGTGTAATTCCTGGGCGACTCTTACAGGGGTTAGCAAAGAAAACTCTATTTCCTACTTACTGGTCCTGAAACTCTTTTAAGGCAAGAACAAAAAGTAAGTTGCTGTTGATCGACAGTGTTTATCTGGAAGATAGTTTGAGATGAGTGGAAAGGCAGATCTATTTAAAGGGACCCGGAGGCCACTGATCTCCAAGGGGAAGCAATGAAGCAAGAAGGAAGAATGAGAAGATCAAAGGGAAAAGGGACCAGGAAGACCCTGATGCTTGTCATGAGAGGAGAGAAGCGGTGTCTCTCAAGTTGATTTATCTTTTTTGCATTTTATTAAAATCAACAACAACAACAAAAACCCCCTGCAAAGTGAAAGACAATCTTGATGCATTAGGATGGTCATCAGGAAGCTTGAGGCTCGATAACCTGAGATATATTAAAAAAAATCAATTGAACAACTTGTTATAAAAAGCATGTATGGGAAATTTCCTCTTAAGCTAAAGAAACATTAAGAAACCAACCAGGAAGTCAAGAGATGTATCTGCCAGGGTCTGTGCAGATCCAGAGAGATTAATTAGTAATTCTGCTTGTTGGCAATGGAGAAGAGCAGTTGTTTCATGTTTTAAAGTTAAATTGAGGCTCACGATTAAGCACAGCTATTTATATGAATCCTGCATATATGTTATTAAAGTGCCCTGTTCAATTCTGTGAAAAGATCTGCAAACCATGACTCAAAATCAACATGATTTCTCCACAATATCAAATAAACTACCTTTGTGACAAAATTATTCATCAGTGTGACAGTCAGGTTTACTTGGGAACCCTGGAGGCCTATCGAGTGGGCTTTCTGATAATGATAAGTGCTTACTGGTCTTTCATGCTGCAGGATCGATGACTTCCCAGGTTCATATTCAAAAATGCTCCTTGGCTCAGATCGAAACCTTCTGGTGTCCACTTTTCTGTCTGGAGGATCCCAGTCATGCCTAGAAATAAAGAACAAATCCCATGTTAAAATCATGCTGTATATGATGAAAGTGCTTGTAAACTACATACAACTCACCTTGACCTTTCAAGGTTAGTTTTAGAAGAGACGTTGAAAGGTCAGGATACAATGTTAGTTCATGAAAACGTCGCATGCATTTCCCTTTACACACATGACTTGAAGAACGCTCTTGTATTTAACATATTTTCCTTTTTTGGTGTGGGTTCATCTTCTGCTAGCTGGGAACCTCACAGGAGGGTGTTGAAGACATGCAGTGATTTGTTGCTAAGCCCGTGGGTCCCTAAGGGCAGCTGTGTTGAGTATGACATAAGTTATGCCAGTGAAATCCACCACCCAGCGACCTGCCTTTCTTGATCCAAAGTGACAAGGGCTAATGTGCAAAAATGTTTGATCTTATTTCTTGCAAGTGGCACCAGAGTGTCTCTGAAGTGCAGCTGTATCACTTGGGCTGGCAAGTGCAGGGAGTCCCCTTTGCTGTGTGTCTTGAAACAGACAGCAGAGTCCAGCATGGAGGGAACTGGAATCCGCTCATTTCCTGCAAAGACTGACTTAGCAAGTGCATTTTCAAGAAAGGACTTTAGAAAACCAAGCTTTCCTGGGCAGCCAGAACTAACAAGGAAAACATCTTTTGAAGGTGGAAGGAAGGTGGACTGTATTTTATATAATCATTAATTATTCCTAATGGTCCAATTCTTAATGTTGATGAATAATTTTTTTCTTGGATTTGTATTACAGAGGAATCTTAAAACCTAGTAATAATAAAGGACCACTTTTCTATAATTACTTATTAGTTGCCAGTAGATATAAAGCAGACTATGGATCCAGGCAGAGCTGGCTGGGATATACTAACTACATGAACTGAAAAAAATTACTGTAACACAATAAAACCATTTCATTCTCTCTAAAGTAGAACAGATCTTATTTGTTGTCTCAGAATTAAATGATATAATACAAGAAAGTTGTTTAGCCTAATGCTCGGCTCATAAGGAGCTCACAATAAAGATTACCTGGGAATATTAGACACAATCCTACTAAAAATAAGATAATAGAAATGTGTTTAAAAATTATGTGAGTGCAAATGATGGATGTTTCAAAGTATTTCAGTGGCGAAATAAAAATTAGAATTAGCTCAAAAATCATGGATCTCAGACACTTGATAAATAAAGCCTTATATATGATTTATGATTAACTTCTCCAAGTTTCAAAAAGATATTTTAACAGGACTGAGATTTTAAATATGAAGAAAATGAAAATGAATTGGCTAGTCATCTCTAACATGTTATATCAACAGGGAATCTATGTCAATTATTTCTAGTTATTTAATTTATTCATTTATTGATTTTGGGATAGGCACTATGGTGCCCAACCTGGCTTGGAACTCATTGTGTAGCTCAGGTTGTCCTGATCTCCTTCCCCAGTCTTCTGAGGGATGTGTTAAAGGTGAGTCCCACCATGCCTGGTATTTGTCTGTCGTGTTCTGCGTCTTCAATTCTGGAAATCTAGGATCTGGTTCTGGGGAGGCAATGTGTGTCTGGAGATTATTGTTGTTATTGCTTGCAGAGCTCAAGCAAGTACTGAACTACATATGTTACCTATTTATGTCTTAAATGCAAAACAAAGAAAATACAGAGGGAGTGCCCATGCTACCTTGCATTTAACATGGGGCAATAGAGTCACAAAATTCAAGACTTTCCTGAAAGCATTCATCAAAATCTCAATAAAGGGGCCCAATATGGCACATGTGGATTAATAAGTCTATACATATATTCTTTCTGTAAGGAAAGCTCTACTTCATCCACTGAATGTCAGTGTGACTTCACTTTTATCCTAAGATAAGCCATTTTGGGGGGAGAGATCTTACTTTTCTGTGGAAGACCGATCTCTTGGTCGTGGTGGGACATGTGGAGGAGGCACCGGGGAGGATGCATCCTTAAAACCATCAGTACCATTGTCCGAGTGGCTTTTGGACAGAGGTCTGTAGGTCTGGGTCTTCGCAGCAGGATGTGATTGGGCACTGTAGGATGGGTTGTACAGACCTGCCATCGAAGCAATGAAAACAAGCAAAAACAAGCAAGTAACCTTTTAAAAGAGCAATACTGTACCCTGAAAAAGTTCCAGTCATTTTTACCAGGTATACATATTCATAATGCATAGATTAGAGGAATATTACTTATTTCCAATATTAATTTAGTAATCATCACTTCTTAATTCATTATTAATCTGTTATCAACATAAGCACCGATTATAGTTAATCACCAAATATTGCAGAATTAATGATAATTCAGATTGCTTAGTAATAATAAACATAGAGGTATTCAGAGAACTTTCTCCTTGATCATATAAACTAACACCATTTAGTGAGGTTTCAGAGGAAGATGAAAAATACTTAGAGCTTATTCCAAATATCTGCTGATACTTAGAGTCACGGATATTCATATGACGATGGAAATGGTGACCGATGTCCGACCAATACTGAACGCACCGCATATGGCAAGTGGTACGCATGTGAGGCTCAAACCCTCAATAAGCCGATAATCATCAAAGGGAAGAGATAGCAAGAGGATTAATGTGTGATTGAAAATGATTGATAATTGTTAAAAAAAGACCCTGAAGGAGATATGGATTATGGATTAAAAGTTGATAGGAGATGGCAAATTGGACAGAGAATTTGTTATGGATCTGGTGGGCCTGGAGCTGCCCAGGAAGGATTAGTTTGGATGGAGAGATGGTGGCAGGGTAGCATGGGTGGGAAACTGAAAACCTAAATGGGTGGGTTAGTAGAAAGTACAGATGAGCTGTAGTTGCTTTGACTGCTAATTAAGTGATAAAACATGCAAGGGAGATGAATGTCTCTTAATGTATTAATTACTAAATACAGTTATCAATATTAACTTAAATGATATTAAAGACATTAAATATTAAGAATTTGAAATTTAAAATTATTAAATATTAAACATCTATAAAAAATGCTAACTATCATACGGCCTCTATATTGGGCTATGCAGCTGATTCTTTGGCTGGTCCATGTAACTCCATGACAAATTACTCTACCTAACATCTGCTCCTAAGTGTTTCTATGTTAATTCCAAAGTCAAGTCTCAACTTTTGAAGCAAATCACGGAAGTGAGTTTGATGCACCCAGGATCAGGATTAAAAGTGGATGCAAGTATTTGCATTGACTTCTTGATATAAATTGAGGAACAGGGGAACTACTGTCTGAGATCTCACTACTAAACTTGTCATAATCATTTCCTCCACTATTTGTCTTTGGAGACAGGTAGAGAAAATGGTTAATGGGTCTGATTGGTTTCCGATCTTCAGGTGGTAGGGAGGGGAGTCTCTTGGAGTTTTCTGACAGGGTGACAAGAGGAATCTAAATGAGGGTGCATTGATGAAGGGGAGTTTAATAGTCTTGAGCCTATGGCTGGGCTGGATGAACCCCACTATGGCAACATTTAGGAAAAATTAAGGAAGGGGAATACTTCCTAGCAGTCCCTCACACCATCATGATGACCACCTCCCAAGAAGCCAGCACGTTCAATCACACTGGCAAATCTGAGTCAGAAAAGTGGTCCAGCCAAAGGGTGGATTTTTTTTTTAATCTTTCAATGAATGGTTCTCTTTTGGAGCGAAAGCCTGGGCAAGGTCAAAAACACTTTGCTTGACTTGAAGATCTTACACAATCCTAATCACTCCGCTGATAAAAGATCTTGATTTTGTTTTGTAATCCAGGTCACAGTACGTTCTTTCACCCTGTCCTTCACATTTTGGTTAAAAAGTTGAAAACAAACTGATGATGGGGATGATTGAGATAGAAGAGTATTAGTTTTTATTTCCATGAGAAAGGCTCACTCTTATGCATGCTTTGAGAAAAGGCATCCAGCATTCTCCTGATTACTGGCGACTGACAATGGTAAGAGAAGGGATAGGAGCTCTCCCCAACACGGTGAAGTGGGAAACAGTCGTTGCAAGCACGGAAAGCCATCCTACCTGCGTTGTAAGTGTAAGGAGTGTTATACATGTCTGTGTCATCATCTAGAAAATGAAACATAAATACGATAATACAAACTCCTTTACCCGTCACAAGACGACAGAACTCCAGAGAAATCACAGAAACATGCTAGCATTTTCCTTGCTCATAACACCACTTTGCTTTCTTCTGGGCCTCTCCGTCGGTAACTTACATACTTTGCTGCCCTCATCCCATGTGAAGAACTGGTTCCCTTGACCTCATTCTCCCAAGCAACTGTCACTTCTAGGTTAGGATTTTCCTTATGAATGCTTTAAAGACAGATCTCTCCTGAACTGACTGAACGGGCTTAGGCAGACCTTCCTAGCCTCTTTCAGGGTCAGGAGCAGACAAGGTGGCCAGGAGGAATAGAGGGTCTGTCCCAACAGGCAACACGTGAGCAAAGATGGTGCTAAGCAGGACAGAGGAAAAAGACCAGGACATCTGAAAAACTCCAAGCACACCTCCTAGGAAGCTTCTTAGCAGCTTGGGATTTTAGGCAGAAGCACAGATCTGTGGTTTAGGGGTGATAACAGAATAGAAGGAGGGCTGAAAGGGAGGGGGAGGGGACATTAAGTGTCCACAAAAATCTATATAAAATGTGAATATGAGGCCAGGTGTGGCGGTACACACCTTTAATCCCAGCCTGATGGAAGCAAAGGTAGGAGGATCGCCATGAGTTCAAGGCCAGCCTGAGACTACATAGTGAATTCCACGTCAGTCTGGGCTAGAGTGAGACCCTACCTCGAAAATCCAAAAAAAAAAAAAAAAAAAAAAAAGTGAGTAAGTATTCTTCAACCCACAAGGCCCTGATAGAAAAAGAGAACCATACATACCTGGCTTGTGTACCATGTGAATTTGCTTAAACATAGTCTTGTACCAATCCTTTGGCCGGTCAACTGTCTGTTAAAGAATATCCAAGAGTTATTAAACTGTTGTCAAGTCAACATTGCTCAGTCATAACCATTGTTTGTATTTTGACATTTTTTGATTGTGTTTGTATGTATGTGTTGTGTATGTGTGTGTATATTTGTACACATGCAGAGGCCAGGGGTTGATGTCACACACTATTGTGCCCAGATTTTAAGTGGATGCCAGAGGTCCAAGCTCAGGTTATCATATTTGTACAGCAAGCACTTTATCTACTCAGCCATTGCCCCAGGCCCTTTATTGATTTTTTAAAAAATATTTTATTTATTTATGAGAGAGAGAGAGAGAGAGAGAGAGAGAGAGAGAGAGAGAGAGAGAGAGAGAGAGAGAGAGAGAGAGAGAGAGAATATGGGTGCACCAGGGCCTCCAAGCCACTGCGAATGAACTCCAGACACATGCGCCCTCTTGTGCATCTGGCTGTATATGGGCACTGGGGAATCGAACTCTGGTCCTTCTGCATTGCAGGCAAATGCCTTAATCGCT